>BLSH010420403.1:43521-54729 GCA_018402905.1 Glandirana rugosa
TATATTCCCAAAAGATGTGTTAAAGAAAACCCTTATATCAGCCGCAGGGAAGCCATAATAGTGTTTTAAAATCATCTTCAAATTGTGTGGAAAACCCTTATATCAGCTGCAGAGAAGCCATATTAGTGTTCTAAAATCATCTTCAAATTGTGTGTTTTAGAACACTAATATGGCTCCTCGCGACTGAGATAGGATTTTTCCATACAATTTGAAGATGATTTTAAAACACTAATATGGCTTCTCTGCGGCTGATATAAGGGTTTTCCACACAATTTGAAGATGATTTTAAAACACTAATAGGGCTTCCCTGCCTAACTAATACTTCCATAGCCTCCAGATAACTCTCAACAAATTCCTTTGGAAAGGGAGGAGGGCCCGTTGTGCCTTCCAAAAATTAATCGAGCACAGATTGGCGGGAGTTGGATATGTTCACTTACAGGATTACTACTTCGCTACGATCTTAGCACAAGCAAAACATTGCCCTAATTTGTGGGTAGACCTAGAACAATCACAAACCCCCAGAGGTGATCTATTTGGCTTCCTACTCACGGCACACTGTAATCACAGGTTGGACACCACATTATCACCCACAATCTGGGCAACCCTCAGAACGTGGGCTCATTTATTGGGGTACTAAAACTGGAGCGGTAAGATGACATTGCTACAGCTTCCCATAACAGCCCTTTCCCACCTAATCCCAGATCTAGACCTCAAAAATTGGCCATGACACAAGATATATAGCTTAGATGAGATAACTACCAACAACACCCTAAAACCGTTTACTAAGCTGGCACAGGATTTCCAACTCCCCTCCACTGAGAGGTTTAGATACAATCAGATTGCTCATCTGCTGCAAGATAATCCCCTCCTACAGACCCACCTACCTGAAAGACTTGCCCTCCACTTCCAACAGCCCTCTGACTCTAAAAAAGAGATCTCAGGAATATACCTATCCCTACAGGAAAAGAGCAGGTGTCAAAAATCCTCTTCAATGCTAACCTGGGAACAGGAGATAGGGCAGGAATACTCTCTAGAACAATGGGGGAAAACCTTACGGATAACCTATGCTTCTACTAAATGTGTCAATCTTTGGGAATTATACCAGAAAATATTACTGAGATGGTATTTGACTCCACACAGATTAGCTAAAATGTCTTCGCAATACACGTCACTTTGCTGGAGGGGTGTGGCAGATTGGGCACATTAATACATATATTATGGTCTTGTCCAAAAGTCTTACTTCTAGCGGCCAGATTGGTTATTCTTAGACATTGGAAGCAAGACAAGCCACCTGAAATTTCGGAAGTCATTCATCCTTGGCTCAACTGGTATAAGAATTATATAGAGGTGTGATATAACATGTGTAACGTATGGTAATGGTATTGGTTGGATTGGAGCGGCATGCCTGCGGCCTGGGTAACAGCAGAGTACCCATTTGGGGTTTCCGGGCCGAGGGCTTGCCTTGATGAAGCTGCTAATCACGATCTATGGTTGGAATTAACATTTTTGACTTTTCAATATGACTGCAAACATATCTATATCTTTTACTCTCTTCCTACTTTTGTTTTAACTATTCATACTCTCTTTCTTTTCTGCTAATAAACCCTTCTTCGGTGTATGCTATCTTAGTAATTGAATACACTGTACTTTTTTCTTTGTTGTTACCTTGAAAATATGTCAATAACAATTATTGAAACAAAATAAAGGAATTGCTCAAAAGGGCAAACCTCCCTAAGATTGGGGTAAAGAAATGACTAGCAATGGAAGATCCCATTACAGAAGAGGAGATCAATGCAGCATTAAAGAGTTTGGTCCCAGGAAAGAGTCCTGGCCCAGATGGGTTTACAACCTATTACTACAAAAAGTTTAAAGAAACTTTGATTCCAAAATTATGGTCATATATGAACTGAATTGGTAGCAGACACGGAATGTGCAGTGAAGCATTACTGGCCGCAATAACTATTATCCCGAAGGAGGGAAAGGATATAGGTTTGTGTTCCTATCTCCCTTCTAAATGTGGATACAAAATTATTCGCAAAAGTCCTGGCAATTAGGATGAAAAAGGTGATGAAGGACCTGGTACACGGAGACCAGGTTGGGTTCATACCTGGGAGAAAAGGAAGGGATAATGGGGTGAGAACCCTGATGCTGCTCCAGAAAATGAAAGATAGGGGATCCCCAGGTATACTCCTGTTGATAGAAGCAGAAAAATGTTTGACAGGGTAGACTGGGGATTTATGTTAAGTGCACTGGAAGAAATGGGAATAGGACCAAAGATGTTCTTATGGATCACGGCACTTTATAACCATCCTACGGCGAGGATTATAGAAAACGAGACACTATCAGCACCCTTTAAGATGTATAATGGAACGCGACAGGGGTGTCCTTTGTCACCTCTCTTATTTGTATTATTATTGGAACCCCTGTTTGCAGTAATAAGAAACAGTCCAAACATCCATGGGGTAGCAATCGGAGAGGAGGAACATAAAATCGCTGCATACGCAGATGATGTTCTGTTTTACATCTCCAACCCAAGGACAACCTTGCCTAATTTACTGAGGATACTAAAACATTATGGTGAAATAACAAATTTCAACATAAACCCCTCTAAGTCAGAGATCTTAAATATCAATATAAACAAACAGGACATACAGAGCTTACAACAGGAGTTTCCATTTACATGGAGAAAGACAGAGATGAAATACTTAGGGATAAAATTAACTCTGACTACTGAGCAAATATATAAAAAAAACGATATCCCATTATTAAATGAAATAAGAACAGAAATGAAAAACATCTCCTCAAGATATCTCTTGTGGTTCGGGAGAATAAACATTCTTTAAATGGCCATAGTCCCCAAAATATTATACAAATTTTAAATGCTGCGGATACCACTTCCACAGACATATTTTGGGGCACTTAAAACTATGATGCTGGGGGCGTGGCCGGCTGCAGACAGAGATGGATGTCTGACTGCTCTCCTCTGCTCGGCCTGAAACTCCCAGCTACAAAAAAGCAGTACCCCAGCGAAGGAGCCCCCCTCAATTCTACCTCTGAGGGGTCCCATACCTATCACCTACCCTTTGGTGTTTTTTGGATGGCAGTTGAGGGATAGCAGCAGACCCAAAGTCTCTTAGAGCGGGACCAGCGCCATCAGACTCAGACCTGCCATAGACTGCAGCCAGCAGCCATTCACCAGCCATGTGAGGACAGGTGAGCGATCTCTCCCCCTAATCCAGAGTCCAACAGGCCCCTCTCCCTCCTGCTCCCATCGGTGCCCTGCATCATAGAAAACGAGGCCATTCATCACTTCTTTTAGGAGACGGCCGCCATCTTAATATCGTCACACTCACCGGCCTAATCCCCTGCCATCCGGGCACGGATTACACTGTCCCACGGACATAGCGACACCATCAGCTTCACGGCTTTCTCCCCTACCTGGCTGGCCGAGTATTTCACCGATTGATGGGGAAGACTGCCACACCGCCTCCTCCGGAGAAGGAGGCCGCCATCTTGCGGCCTGCGCTGATCATCCGACCTGTTCCACTGACCTCTGGACGAACTTAAAACACCCACACGCCCGCAGAACCGTTATCTGCCTCCCCTCAGCCTCCTCTCCCTGTCCGGCCAAGTTTTCAGCAGTTAACCCGGGAAGGAGACCCGGGAAGGCCGCATCACCACCACCCTCAGGGAAGGTGGCCGCCATATTGCGGCCCGCAAAGCATCCCCGGCCCAATCTGCCGCCATCCAGGCTTGGATTAACTCGTTGCAAAGCGGCATCACCCTCCCCTGCACTCCCGCAACCTCCTCTTCCAATCAAGCTGGATATTAACCAGATCCCCAGGAAAAAGGCCACACTAAGGCCACATCACTGCAGCCCTCTATCACGGGAGCCTTCACCCACTATCATCAGTGCCCTTTAAGGCTGGTCACACTCAGTAGGGGCACCCTTTACCTACCTGAAGGTTGCCTTTCCTTCCAGAACCACTAACCCCCTCACACCCCTACAGTACCATACAAGGACGCGCTCTCAAGCACTTCATAAAGAATAGCTGCCGCGATCTTGGGGCTTACTACTCCGCATGCCATCTTGTTAGTATTTGAAGAGCAATCTTCTACCCAACTGCTCCTACACAGCCCTGCACCCCCTTCAAGTCTAGCCGCATACGGCTGTGCACGCCCAGAGACTGAACGCATATCTGTGCGCTCCTCTGTCACTCAGCCCACACAGTCTCCTGCTATGACACGCCACTGGCAAACTGTAGGGCACAGTGGTATGCCCAATCCGAAAACTCCCCAACAGGGATCACATTGTCGCATATGAGACTTTTTTTATCAAAGATACAAGGCAACAGTCCCAAACCGGGCCTCACACAACACCGCCGCCTATGTCCTCCCCTACGCCTGCAGGGCCTCAGATCCCTCCCGCCTCTCCTGAGGAGATGGACAGCTCAGAGCAATGCACCCAAACGCTCCAAGCGACCACCCCCGATAGGGGTAAAAGGGCAGCACAATTGCCAGCACCTTCCCCCTCCAAATTACCTCTTTATAAGAAACAACATTGGAGCAAGGAACAAGACAATTCAAGCTCACATGATTCTCTAGTGGATCTTCCCACAAGCGATCAACCGGCCTCAGAACACACGTTAAAATTGATGCTTCTCTCACTACAGAAAGACCTCAGAAACGAGCTTCGATCATCCATGACAATGCTTCAAACCAGAGTGGAACAAGTAGAGGAGCGTACTGACACCCTGGAAAGGCAAGTGGCGGATCAGACTGCTAAACAGCAAGAATCCTCAGAAGCAATCCTCCAACGTGCGAAGGATATACATTATCTTCAGGCTAAAGTGGCTGAGCTTGAAGATCGTTCCAGGAGGAACAACATAAAATTCCAGGGAATTCCTGAATCTGTTAAGCCTTCAGAACTTACTTCATACCTCCAACAATTGTTCCTCAAGCTGATCCCACAACTAACACAATCGGAAATGATGATAGACCATGCCCACAGAATCGCAAAACCTAACTACCTTCCAGAGACAGTCCCGAGAGATGTCCTAGCTCGCATATACTTCTATCCAATCAAAGAAAATCTCATATCTGCAGCGTGTATAAGTAAACCCCTTTCAGATCCTTACGCCAACATCGCACTCTACACAGACATTTTGGCAGCAACGGCCAGGAATAGAAAGGAATTTGCCCAAGTTACCTCAATCCTTCGAGACCGCAACATACCTTATAAATGGGGCTTTCCGGATAAACTGATTGTCACGTACCATAATCAAGCCACAAATATCATCTCCCCTAAAGACGGTATGAAACGTCTGCTGAACTGGGGAGTCGTCTCCTCACCACCTCTGCACCCGGAACAACAAAGACCTCAACCTCCCACCCGTGGTCACACATCCTCGTACTGATCTCGTGGGCGAGATCAGCCTCAGTACTAACGCTTGGCTCCTCTCAGGCTCCTGCCTGTCACTATAAGCATCAAGGTACCACAACCCAATGAGCAACCCAGTTTCAGTTGAGTATCTTCTCATCCTCAGTTTTTGTTCTCTCTCAGCTTCCTTTGTATCCCCCAGGTTATAGAAAAGTGCTACACACTTTAAGTTAAGCACATTCATAGTTTATATGTTACTGGCGACTTGTATTATTGCTATTTACGTTGTTTTTTTATTTTTCATTATCGTGCCATCTAACTAAAGTATAGCGCTGTTCTTTCATATTTCATTATTTGTATTTCCCATCCACAGCTACCTACATTAACATCGCTGAGTGGCAGGTGTCCTCCTCAGTACCTCCCCCCGTTATCTATCTCTGATCTAGTTACTCTGAGCCATGGCCCTTAGCATAACCTCCCTAAATGTCAAGTGTCTTAACTCACCCTTCAAACGCCAACTATTTTGGAAAGAGGCATCAACCAGCAAGGCAGACATCATCTGTGCCCAACAGACACATTTTGCTGCATCTAAGCCGCCCAACTGCAGCCACAAATCATTTCCTCTTTGCTTTATGGCAAATGCACCCAAGAAAAAAGCAGGCGTTTTAATAGCTATCCGCTCCTCGTGGCATTTAAATTATTACACTCCGAAATTGACCCGTTAGGAAGATACATTATCCTACATGCCACCTTTAATGACCGAACGCTGACCTTGGTCAATATTTACACTCCTAACAAGCACCAGGAACAATTCTATCAGACAGTTGTAGGCAAATTGGCACCCTTTAGACGACATCCCCGCATTATCTGCGGGGACTTTAATCAAGTAGTGGACTCTACCTTAGTCTCCTCCAACCCCTTGCAGAAACAAACCACTGTCCTTTCAAATGTCCTCTCCTCTGAAGAACTGTACAATCCGTGGCGGTGTCTACATGGTACTGAGAAGGACTCTACCTTCTAGTCACACACACATAAAGCTAATACCAGGATTGACATGTTTCTGGTAGATGAAATCACACTTCAAGCAGTGCAGGAGGCCACGATTGGCAATATCACGTGGTCCGATCATGCCACAATTTCACTCAAAGTGTTTCCCCCAGATTACGTACCTACAGGCAAAAGGTGGAGACTCAACACCTCCCTACTGACCAATCCAAACTACCAGGGACATGTTGAATCCGCAATCAAAGAATACTTCCACCATAATGCCAATTCTGTTACAAACCCACAAGGCCGTGATTAGAGGTCTTCCTATGAAGTTTGGAGCCCAGGAAACCAAGAAACGCAATGCCAACACTACCAAGTTCTTAGAACAAATTACCACCCTTGAGAAAGCACATAAGGCTAAACCATCTCCCTCCTTGGAACAGGATTTAAATAATGTTAGGAAGTCCCTGAGTGACCACCTACATTCCAATTTTGATCTAGCCCTGAAAAGATTGAAACTAAATTTTTACGCCCACCACAACAAACCGGGGGGCCCACCTTGCAAAGCAACTTAAAAGACACTTAGTACACGCAAATATCCCATACCTGCTCTCTACAGACCAGACTCGCCTCTCTAACCCTAAAGATATAGCTGACCGTTTTAGTCACTTCTACGCCAAACTGTACAATATAGCCTTTTCGGGAGATACTGATGCGCCCACCTCAAGTGATATAGCATGCTTCCTGGATCACCTAAGGTTACCCTCCCTCACCCACGAGCAGCTTATAAATATTTCGAAACCCTTCACTGAGTTGGAGCTCAAGAGTGCAATAGTCTCCTTACCACTCCATAAAGCTCCGGGTCCGGGTGGTCTTTTTAATGAATATTATAAGCAATTTACAAACACACTGAACCCATTCCTCTGCCAAGAATTTAACCACACATTACAGACTGGCTCCATTCCGGCAGAAGCTCTGGAAGCTACCATAACCACCATTCCTAAACCAGGCAAACCGACAGATGGCCCAGCCAGTTATAGGCCACTTTCACTGCTAAACACAGATACGAAGCTATTTGCCAAACTCCTTGCATCTTGCATAGCCACTGTAATCCCCCAACTAGTTCATCCAGATCAAGTTGGATTTTTGAATGGGAGGCAGGCATCAGATGGCACCAGGAGGTATATCAACCTACTTCAGTGTGTGGAGTACAGTCAAACGCCTTCTCTGTTCATCTCATTAGATGCGGAGAAGGCGTTCGACAGAGTTGATTGTAACTTCCTACAGACAGTCCTGTTAAAATTTGGCTTCTCTGGGCCTTTGCTTAAAGTGGATGTAAAAAAAAAATGTATTAATAATTCTGCCTGGTAGAGTATAGCATGTCATATCATCTGTGCCCAGTCTTGCCACAAAGAGTTAATCCAACTGTGATTAATGAGCTTATCTTTTTTCAGGAAGAGAAAGTCTGACTAACGGAAATACACAGTCGATCCGCCCCTTGCTCTGAGAGTGACAAGGAATTTGCTTATCTCCTTCACACAGCAGAGAAAGGTTTACACTCCCCCCTCCTCCCTCCTCAATGTCTCAGTATAGAGGTGAGTGGGGAGGCTTGTGACATCACAACTCCACCCACCAAACTCCAGCAAACACAGACACCCTCTGATTTCAGAGTTTTA
Source organism: Glandirana rugosa (assembly GCA_018402905.1). Lineage (NCBI taxonomy): Eukaryota > Metazoa > Chordata > Amphibia > Anura > Ranidae > Glandirana > Glandirana rugosa. The sequence goes on from BLSH010420403.1 coordinate 51,565, forward strand.
CAGAGCTGCTAGTGCTTACAGGAAGGACATTTTAAAGGTAAGGATAGATGCAGGAGGCTTGCATGTATATATACATTAATACTGTGCCATTAGTTTATACTGGGTGGGTGGTGGGTTTACATCCACTTTAAGGCCATAATGGCTCTATACTCTGCTCCATCTGCCAGGGTAATTAATTCTGGTTTCTTCTCTGAACCTTTTACAATCTCAAATGGCAGAAGGCAGGGTTGCCCCCTTTCACCACTAATCTTTTCACTTATAATGGAACCTCTAGCACACTCCATACACTTAAATTACTTAATTAAAGGCATCTCCATTGACGCATATGATCACAAAATCGGTTTATATGCGGATGATGTGATTATATCCATCACTGAACCTCAGCTATCGCTCCCACATCTTCACCAAACGCTGTATCTTTTTAGCAGGGCTTCTCTATACAAAATCAATTACACAAAGTCTGCCATGATAGGTGTTAATTTAGATCCTAAAACTAAACATAAGCTCACTAAATTGACATCTTTTTCCTGGGCCCCAAACTCCACACTTCCCTACCTGGGTATCTCTCTGACCTCACCTTCCTCCCATTTGCTACCACTAAACTATGCTCAACTATTGAGCAAACTACAAAAGACTATACAAGACCTAAAACATGTGCAGGCCTCTTGGGCAGGACGCATCACACTTTCCAAAATGTTTCTGTTGCCACATATTCGTTACTGCTTTCGGACACTACTGATACCTTTCCTCCGCTCTCAACTAGACAAATTACAAGCAACAGTATCCTCCTTCATATGGAATGGTAAGCAACCTAGGCTTAAGAGAGCGACTCTATGTTCTTCAATTGCCTCTGGAGGCATGGGTGCGCCTAACATCACTGCCTGCTACAAAGCAACCTTCCTGGAACAAGCTAAAAGCTGGTGGTCCCGAGAGACTCAATTCCCATGGCTACAAATCAAGTACTCAGTCCTAGCAACCAATCCTAAACTAAATCTCTCATCATTGCTGGTACAGAACCATAAACACCATACTTTTGTTTATACTGTTAATGCTACAATCAGAACGTGGCATTCTATCTTACAAATGTCGGGTGGATTATCACCTATCGTACTGAAAGTACTGCCTCTGCTAACATTGCAAACTATCCTGCCTGATATTTCGTTAACCAATTGGTCAAAGGCCGGAATCACCCCATTGGATCACTTATATGACAACGCCACGCTCCTTTCCTTCCAACAACTGAGGGATACATGTCGGATACCTGCCAAGGACCTAATCAAATACCTTAGAGTTCGCTCTCTTTCTAAATCTATCTGGTCAAATAATCCCCTGTTGTGGCACGCACTACATTTTTATTGCAATACCAACTCCACAGAAAAAGGCATATCTTACTATTATAAACTGCTGACCGGTAACCCATCCGCCAATAAATCCTACGCTATGTTGAAATGAAACTCCATCACACATATACACAGCAGAAATGGCTCCTAGCGTTGCCCCGCCCCTTGACATTCTCCAAATGTCTCAACCACTGGGAAGGAGTACAAAAAATATTCCACAATTGGTATCTCACCCCTACCAAGCTCGCAAAGATATACTCTTCAGCTACAGACAACTGCTGGAGGGCCTGTGGCCAAAGGGGAACATTTATGCATATTTGGTGGTCGTGTCCTAAACTATCCTCCCTCTGGCAGAGTATCAGCAAATTACTATCTGATATGTTCCACAGACCAATAACTCTCTCCCCACAACTGATCTTGTTTGGGTTAGACTTTGATTCCTGGCCTGCACCTTCTCACGCCCTACTGACCCATATACTCATTGCCATTAGACTTTCCATCGCCAGAAAATGGAAAACCCCTCCTTCTATATTCGATGTCCTCTCCTCTCTGAATGATCAAGGGTTCATGGAATACATGTTTGCTAAGGCTCATCTACAAATCCCGCTGTATCTCTGGATAGAACACCCCATGTGCACACTATCAGTCTAAGCAACTACTTCTTGGGAGCTACTGATGAACGTGGACCCAACCTGTTATCCCTTTGCTAGTTGTGATTTGCACTGACTTTCTGTCATATGCACCTGCTGTTTAGTCGGATGTGGGGGAGCCATCCCCCACTGGGGTTGGCACCCCCACGCCTCCCACCCTCTTTCTTTTATATGCTAACTGTGTTTTATACCTATACCCCGTTGATTCTTGGCCACCACTACGTTTGGGTAAAGCTACGCATCAATGGATTATTACCGAACTTTACTTAAGCTGTATTTAGATATGAACAATACTCGCTGTATTTAATATGTTTCGCATGTTTTTGGTATGTATGTTGAAATACTCAATAAAAACTATTGAAACAAAAAAAAACTATGATGCTAAGATTTATATGGCGGAATAAAAAACAAGAATTAACTTTACAGTATTAAACAAAGACAAAACACAAGGGGGATTGGGGGTCCCAGACCTTAAAAAATATTATAACGCAATCCTATTGTCACGAGTACCTGAATGGGTTAAAAACAAAAAGGAAAAAAAAAAAGATAGGTAAATATAGAGCACACGATGAGTAATGGTTCACTATGGAAGATAATTTGGATCCCACCACAGTATAGAAAATTAGATGTAGGCACACTTGAATTGACATGGCAGGTACTAAAAATATGGGATACAATTCATACACAAGCAAAATGGAAATATAATTCACTGCTGTTACCACTACGAGACACTGACTTTTTTCACCTGGGAAGGGGTCAGAATATAAGATATAAAGATATCACGGGAAAGGGGAAAAAGTGCACATTACAAGGTTTAAAACAAAAAAAAGATCTATTTACGATAGACGAATGGTGATATGCCCAGTTAAAACACTTTGTCTCAACACTCCCACAGCCGATACGATTCGGGGAAGACTTACTACCTCTTGAATGGATTTGCATATCTGCTGACAAAGGAAAGAGTATACATAAAAAAGGGGGGGGCGGGACTTTAAATGAGGTATACATTGATGCGATTTCAAACAAGGATACCAAAAAAATGTAAATATTTATTGTTGAACATTGGCAACAATACCATGCACTGGGGAAGGGTCCACTTTTTTCAGTCACAGAGCATCACCATTGTCGTCACTTAATATAAAGGTAAAACGAACACATACTTAACATAGGGTATA
>BLSH010420403.1:88072-98929 GCA_018402905.1 Glandirana rugosa
ATATATTTTGGGGGGTAATTTTTGCTATGTGCATGCTATGTGTTAGAAATAACTTATAAATTGACCACTTTGTGTAAAAATAAAAGCGTTTTCATTTTCTTTCCACGTTTTTTGAAGACTTGTGGAAAAAAATGAACCATTCAAAAGACTCATAATGCCTCATAGATTATACGTTGGGGTGTTTGCTTTCCAAAATTGGGTCATTTTGTGGGTAATTTCATTGTCCTGGTGCTCCAGGGCCTTCAAAAGTGTAATAGGTCGTTAGGAAATTAGATGTGAAAATTCTGCTCCTAAAATGCATGACGGTGCTCCCTGCATGTTGGACCTCTCTATGTGGCCAGGCTGTGAAAAAGTCTCACACATGTGGTATCGCCATACTCGGGGACAGTAGCAGAATGTTTTTTGGGGTGTAATTGGAAGTATGCATATGCTGTGTGTGAGAAATAACTTGTTGTTTTGACAATTTTGTGCAAGAAAAAAAAAAAAATTTCTTAGAATTGTGGGAAAAAAGTACAACTTCAAAAAACTCACCATGCCTCTTGCTAAATACCTTGGAATGTCTACATTTCAAAATGGGGTAATTTGGGGGGTATTTGTACTTTCCCGACATTTCAGGGCCTCAAGAATTGAGATAGGCCATCAGTGCATCAGGTGTGATCAATTTTCAATGATTTGCACCATAGTTTGTAGACTCTATAACTTTCACACAGACCAAATAATATACACTTATTTGGGTTATTTTTACCAAAGATAGGTAGCAGTATAGGTTTTGGCCCAAATTTATGGACAAAAATTACTTATTTGCTAAATTTTTATCACAGAAACTAAAAAAAAGTGTTTTGTTTTCAAAATTTTCGCACTTTTTTCAATTATGTCGCAAAAAATAAAAAACCCAGAGGTTCTTAAATATCATCAAAAGAAAGCTCTATTTGTGTGAAAAAAATGATAAAAATTTTGTTAGTGTAGCATGAGAGAGTAATTGTCATTCAAAGTGTGAGAGCGCTGAAAGCTGAAAATTGGTCTGGTAAGAAAGGGGGTATAAACGTCCGGTATTGAAGTGGTTAAAGTGATCCACCGGTTTGGTGAGTGACGGTCCCTGTGAGCTGGAGGAGAAAGTGGTGGAGCAGGCTGGGAGAGGAACAGTGGACAGTCTGTGGAAGCCTTGGGAGCCAGTCAGGGGAAGGAGGAAAAGCAGGTTGGAGGGACCTGGAAGAGGGATGGGCTGGGAATTGTAGTCCATCAAAGGCCCGGCTAGCACTCAAGTACTTTGCTACACATTCAGGGGCCCGTGATCCCTGGCCTGTAATGGGTGTTCCTGAGGTCCTGCTAACACAGAGTAGGCCTCACCATGTGCTAGAGGAAGCAGTAGAGAAGCTTGATAAATTTCCTTTCAGGCTGGAAACTAAGTGATGCGCTGGAGAGAAGTAGATTAGTGATAATCTGCAAGTTCTGTGCTAGAGAGGAGTAACAGTCTGCAGAAGGATAATCAGCAGTGCAAGTGTGCATATACAGGACTGTATATGGGGTTCATGTACCATAATTCTTTGGGCATCCCACAGTCATCCCTTATCCCCATCCAGGTTATTTCCCCTAAATAAAATAACAAAACAAGAGCCGGCCTGTTCAGTGTCATGTGTGATATATGGTGTGATTGAGGGCAGCTATAAGGTGAACCACTACTACCAGCTACTCCTAAGGGAGCACATGGCTACATAAGACACAGGCTGGAGGGTCATGTGATATCAATTTTGAAAAAGGTACTTAGATTTTTTTTTATTAAAATAATTACAGTGCCATCATCCACATACAGAAATAGAAGGGACGATGTAAATTAAACAGTGTGTGTTTAGTATCACTTTAACTGGTTCCCGACCGCGCGCCGTCTTTTCACAGCGGCAGTCGGGGAGCCCTGCGCGAATCGCCGTAAATAAGCGGCGATTCGCTTTTGGCCACCAGGGGGCGCGCGGGGCGCCGGAGGCGCGCGCGCGCACCCGCCGCACTCCTGGGGAGTGTGCCCGCGGCTCGGGCGGACCCGATGTCCGCCGGCGAGCCGCGATGAGCGGCTACAGGGAAAGGAACGGGGAACCGCCGATGTAAACACGGCGGTTCCCCGCCCTGTCAGTGGGGCATGAGAGATCTACTGATCCCTGTCACTGGCATCAGTTAGATCTCTCATGCCCATGTTAGCCCAACCCCCCCACAGTAAGAACACACCCAGGGAACACACTTAACCCCTAGCTCTCCCCCTGCAGGTTAACCCCTTCACTGCCAATGACATTTATACAGTAATCAGTGGACATTTAAATTTCTGATCGCTGAATAAATGTCATTGGCCCCGAAAAAGTGTCAAAATGGTCCGACATGTCCGCCCCAGTATCACAGTACCGCTAAAAATCGCAGATCGCCGCCATTACTAGTAAAAAAAATAAAAAAAAACCCAGAAATGAATTCTCATCATCCGTAAACGCGGCCACTTTTGCGCAAACCAATCAATAAACACCAATTGCGATTTTTTTTTATCGCAAATATGAGGAATTATATAAATCGGCCAAAAACGGTGAAAAAAATGTTTTTTTATATTTTTTTTTGGATTTGAATTTTAGCAAAAAGTAAGAAATTGGGGTTTTTTTGCAAAATGGTCGCTCTTCTTTTGTTTATAGCGGCGATAAGAAATGATGCAGAGGCGATCAAATACCACCAAAAGAAAGCTCTATTTGTGGGAAAAAAAGGACGCAAATTTTGTTTGGGTACAACGTCGCACTACCGCGCAATTGTCAGTTAAAGCGACGCAGCGCCCAATCGCAAAAAGTGCTCTGGTCCTAAAGTGCAAAATTCTTCCGGGGCTGAAGTGCTTAACAACAGTGATCTCAAAACTGGGATCCTGAATGGCTGTAGAGGACTATAGAAATCTTTTTTGTATTTGTTGATTGGAAAGAAAGAAGAGGAAACTGAAAGATCCAATGTGTGGCTTTCACATTCTTGTACATTTTTGTAATGTGTTGGTTAGCTGGTACGTAGAAACAAGGCAGCATGATAAAGCAGTGAGATCTCTGTACATTGGTTTCAGGGTTGCCCCCACCCCCAACCCCCATGTGACAGCCATTATTAAAGGTCTCAGTTTCCCACAGGCAGGGATGACAGAACCAGCTGCTCACTGAGTGATAAAGGAAAAGTAGAGATGAGCATATAACTCCAATACATATCCATGGCCGTCTTTAATATCGATTGGACCTTGGGCAAACATTTTCTTGGGTCACTCATGCAATTTTTCTCTCCACCTGCTCTTAAACATACAATAAATAGTAGCTAGACTCAAAATTAGTTTATTGTAGCAGATCAGGCCAGAGCTTACAGCATATCATTACCACTCACTGACTGGTTGCTAGAGATTACAGCACACATTACAACTCACGGATTTGTTGCTAGAGGTTACAGCACATCATTTTCACTTGCTGACTGGTTACTAGAGCTTACTTCACATCATTTTCCACTCACTGGTTGCTAGAGGTTACTGCATATCATTACTGCTCACTGATTGGCTGCTAGAGGCTAATGCACATTATTACTGCTCACTGATTGGTTGTTAGAGGTTACTGCACATCATTACCACTCACCCATTAGTTGCTGGGGTGGGAGGGGGTGTGTGATCAAAAGCAGTGGTGGTGGGGGAGGGGGGTTGATGGGATCAATGGAAGTGCTGGGGGAGGGGGGATGGGATGAATGGCATTGTTGGGGGGGTGAGATCAGTTCCAGTGCTGGTGGGGGGGAAGAGATCATTGACACTCACTTGTTGTCACCTTTCAGTCAGTGTCCACTCGGTTCCCCCTGCCTGCATGCAAGCTCTCAGCTCCCTCCATGTGTCTCTGTCACTCAGTGTCCCAAGATGGGTTTCCTCACCCAGCGACCTTCTGCAGCTCCTGCCCCAGGGAATCCCCCTATCAAAATACAAGGTCTCAGTGGCAGAGATCCCTACATCAGGATCGCTTGTCTGTATGTGGGGATCTGTCATTTGTCCTTTCGTTTGACCCTGTTGGTTGAACAGAAAATCTTTAAAGTGGTAGTAAACCGCCAGCGATTTTTTTTTTCTAACCTGCAAGACAAAGTTATAATGTGCTAGTATGCATGGGAGTTTACTCCTACTTTAAGTGTTTACCCAGCTAACAGTGTAAAGGGCTTAAAGGGGAGTGATTAAACAGAATCTGTGCCTACTCGCTGTATACACTGCACACACATACCACAAGTAACAGTTTCACATGCACATATATGTAAACCTCAGAAAGAATGATCATTTTTTTTAAACTAAATGTTTCCATCAAATATGTGCTACTTCGCACAGAAACTGATCATTTTGTCTGACTGGGCCTAACTTAAAGAGGAGGCCCCCCCCCCCCCCCCCCACAAAAATGAAAAGTCAGCAGCTACAAATACTGTACAAATACTGTAGCTGCTGACTTTCAATATTAGGACACTTACCTGTCCAGGGAGCCTGCAATGTCGGCACCCTTATCTAGCCAATTTTCTGATCGGCTCACGGTACTGCCACCACCATTCCTTGTAAGGAAAATGACAGTCGGTTCCCTACTGCGCATACCCGTTTAATTTTTGAGTGGAACTCTGCTTTAAAGTGGAAGTCTAGCCTAAATCTAAAATCTCTAAATCTACTTGCAGCCTCAATCTAAGACTAACCTACTGTATCTAGCCCTGTAAAGAAGAAAATCGCTATACATACCTTTTCTGAAGCCGCTCTAATCTGGTCCCACGCTTAGCTGTCAGCGGCGGCTTCACTTTGTAGGCAGGTGCAGAAGAGGCAGCAAAAACAGAAGCCCCATAGTAACTCTATGGGTGACGGCACTCCCCAGTCATTTCCCAGTCGTTGTTGGCCGTCTCTTCTGCAGAGCTTCCACCGCGTGAGATCAGACCAGATTGGTTTCAGAAAAGGTATGCATTATGATTTTAGTTTTACAGGTCTAGATAGGTTAGTCTTAGATTGTGGCTTCAAGTAGATTTAGAGAAAGTTTGTTTTAGGCTGAACTTCTAGACGGCTACAGCGCAGACCTGAATTGCCGGGGGGGCGTCTATGGATGTCCGCTCCTTTGCGCGCTCCCCCGCGCACTCACAGCTGGCAGTGGCGTGTTCTCGTGCCTGCTGCATGTTGCGTGGGCACGCCCGCGGGTCGGGCAGACTTGATGTCCGCTCGTGACCCGCGATCGCCTAATGTAAACATGGCGGTTCTCCATTCTGTGAGGGGGGACATGACAGATCTACTGATCCCTGTTATCGGGATCAGTGAGATCTGTTATGTCCCTGCCAGACCAGCCCCCATACAGTTAGAATACCTACAGGGAACACAGTTAACCCTTTGATTGCCCCCTTAGTGTTAACCCCTTCTCTGCCAGGGACATTTATACCGTAATCAGTAGATATTTACATTTCTGATCGCTGTATAAATGTCAATGGTCCCAAAAAAGTGTCAAAAATGTCCGCTGCAATATCACAGTCCTGATAACAATCGCAGATCGCCGCTATTACCAGTAAAAAAAATAATAATAATAAAAACGCCATAAATCAATTCTCACAGTTTGTAGACGTGATAACTTTTGCGCAAACCAATCAATATACGCCGACTGCAATTTTTTTTTTTACCAAAAATATGTAGAAGAATATATATTGGCCAAAACTGATGAATATTTTTTTATTATATATTTTTTTATATATTTATTATAGTGAAAAGCAAAAAATATTGTTCCTTTTTCAAAATTGTTGCACTTTTTTTGTTTATAGTGCAAAAAATAAAAACCGCAAAGGTGATCAAATACCACCAAGAGAAAGCTCTAATTGAGGGGAAAAAATGATAAAATTTTTGTTTGGGTACAACATCGCACGACCGTGCAATTGTAATCCAAAATGTGACAGCTGAAAGCCGAAAATTGGTCTGGGAAGGAGGGGGATTAAGTGTCCAGAAAGCAAGTGGTTAAAGAAGGTCATTAAAACCAGCAACTGTTGGGACACTGTCTGAACACCTTGGTCAGGACTAGGTAATGTACAACATAATGTATAGATTACAGGGGCCTTCAGTAAAGCTGGCCACACAAGCAAGCTGAACAAAATAACCTGAATAAATTTCCACATCCACACATTCAAGGTGGATGGGGAAATCCACCCTGTTGCGTCTTTATATTCTGACAACAGGATTACCCCACTGTCAGAATACGCTGACCAGCGTTGCAGCCACTGGCTGCATGTACTGATTGAATGCTGCAGGACTGTTCCTCAGAAACCAATCTATCGGACAAAACAATACATAGAGTGTAGCAGTCAGGACGAGCCCTCCCATTCACATCAAATTCCCCCCTTATAATCACAAATCAAATCGGTGTCCTCCCCCATATGTCAAAGCCCCTCCCCCATTCATTAGGGTCCCCAGAGTCTCCCTCCACCATTTACATCATGGTCCCGAGCCACCCCCCCTTACATTAGGGTCCCCAGAGCCCTCCCCCTTACATCAGGGTCTCCAGAGCCCTCCCTCTTACATCAGGGTCCCCTGAGCCACCCCCCTTATATTAGGATCCCCAGAGTCCCCCTTCCATGCATCATAGTCCCCAGAGCCCTACTTGTTACATCAGGGTCCCCTGAGCCATCCCCCCCCTTACATTAGGGCCCCCAAAGCCATCCTACAATGCATCAGGGTCCCTGGAGCCCCCATACTTACATAAGGGTCCTCAGAATTATCATATATATAATATATTAGGGTCCCCAGAGCCCCCTTCTTACATCAAGGTCCCCAGAGCCCCCCTCCTTAGATCAGGGTCCTCAAAGTTTCCCCACCCTTACATTAGGGTCCTCAGATCCACCCCCACTTACATCAGGGTCCCCTCCCTAAAATCATACCTTCTTATATCAGGCTCCTCAGAGCCACCTCTAAGTCACCCTCTCATATATCAGGGTCCCAGGGCTCTCCTCATTACATCAGGGTCCCCAGAGCTCCCCCTCTTACATCAGTGTCCCCGGAGCCCCCTTTCTTAAGTCAAGGTCCCTATAGCCCCCATACTTACATCAGGGTCCCCAGAGTTGTCCCTTCTATACATCAAGGTCCCCAGAGTTCCTCATGGTTCCCAGAGCGCACTCCCTTACATCAGGGTCCCCAGAGCCCACCTCTGCACATCAGGGTCCCCAGAGCTCTCATCCTTACATAAGGGTCCCCAGAGCTCTCATCCTTACATCAGGGTGCCCAGAGCCCCCCTTCTTACATCAGGGTCCCCAGAGCCCCCTTTTTACTTCGGGGACCCCAGAGCCCACCTCCATACATCAGGGTCCCCAGAGCCCCCCCTTCTTACATCAGGGTCCCCAGAGCCCACCTCCATACATCTGGGTCCCCAGAGCCCACCTCCGTACATCAGGGTCCCCAGAACCCCTCTCATTACATCAGGGCCCCCAGAGCTCTCATCCTTACATTGGGGCCCCCCTACTTGCATCAGGGCCCCCATGAATTCCCCACGCTTGCATCAGGGTCCTTAGGTCCACCCCCCTTACAGTAGGTTCCACACACACCACCTTAAATCAGGGACCCAAGAGCTGCTCCTTCTCCAGCAGTTCCTTACCTTGAGTTCTGAACATGCGTAGCACAGGGGGAGACTGGGCACTGCCAGGAGCCAAGTGAAGGAGGAAGTTCCACACTGTGGGTGGAGTGAGGCACACTATGTGGTTGTTGCTAGCAGCCAACCACTGCCGGTATGAGCCGAGGTGTGGCAGCAGCCATCCCAGGACTGCAGGAGAAAGTTCCGCTCTCTCCGAATGCCAGGGGGCGGAGTCAAAGTGACCATATGGTTGGTTGCTAGACACCAGGTGGCCCTTGCAACCAACCACTGCTGGCCTGGCTTGGGAGAGCAGGGGCTGGGACTGCTGTGGCGGGACTATATTGGTGCCACTGCGCCCGGTAAAAAAATTAAAAAGTCTAATGTATGGCAACACTGGTGCAGGCTCAAGGGACAACTGCTTTGTGCCCCACAACAATGATGGGGCCCTGAACAGCTGCCCCCTTTGCCCTGTGTTAAAGATGGCCCTGTCCATATCAGGGGTCTCCAAACTTTCAAAACAAAGGGCCAGTATACTGTCCTTCAGGCTAGGGGTGCTGGACTGTGGCCAGTGGGAGTAGAAAATGCAACAGCGCGTTGGTGAAACTACCAGGATCACAAAGGTTCATAGTTGCGACTGGGCCCTGGTGTTCCCCCACTGTAGGGGTGTCCCAAGAGCCCGGACTGTGGCCCCCCATTGGCTGCAGGGCTCTAAGCTGTGAGTGTCTCTCAGCGCTGACAGTTCCCCTCCCCCATGCCCGCATTGACAGGAGAGGAGAAAGAGAGCTGATCATCTTCTTCACCCGAGCTCTCCTCCCGTGTCTGCCCCACCCACACTTCCCAGCAGCGATGTGCCCCAGAGAGAGAGAAGTGTGGGCAGGAAGTTTGAAGCCCAGCAGACCATTTCCCCCCTGTCTTCCCTGTCTCTCAGGAGACCCCTGATTAAAGGGGGAATAGTGGGAACTCTGCTGTAAGCGAGGACTCTGCGAACTCCGATCTAAAGGGGAGCTCTGGGAACCTTGATTAAAGGGGAATGCTGGGAACTCTCAAGTAAGTTTGGGCTCTGCTTACCCTTTACACCAGAGTCTGCAGCATTCCTACTTACATCAGAGTTACCCTCTTACATCAGAACTCTCAGTGTTCCTCCTTAAATGAGAGTCCCCAGAGTTCTCCCTTACTTTAGAGTCTGCAGAGTCTACAGTGCAAGGGGACTCTGAGAGTTCAGGTGTAAGGGGAAGTCTGTGGATTCAGATGTAAAGGGGAACTATGCAAATTCAGATGTAAGTGGAAACTCTGCGGATTCAGATGTAAAGGGGAACTCTGCAGATTCAGATGTAAGGGGAACTCTGCGGATTCAGATATATGGGGAAGCTCTGTGTAATCAGATGTAAACGGGGAACTCTGTGGATTCAGATGTAAGGGGGAACTCTGTGGACTCCGATGTAAGGGGGGAACTTTGTGGACTCCGATGTAAGGGGGGAACTCTGTGGACTCCGATGTAAGGGGGGAACTCTGTGGACTCCGATGTAAGGGGGGAACTCTGTGGACTCCGATGTAAGGGGGGAACTCTGTGGACTCCGATGTAAGGGGGAACTCTGTGGACTCCAATGTAAGGGGGAACTCTGTGGACTCCGATGTAAGGGGGGACTCTTGTGATTAAATCCATATGATTAGAAATGTTATTTAATCACAAAATATATGCATAGTGTATACTACAAAACAAATTTTGCAGTGCACTGCTAAAGTGTTCGGGCTTGGCTGTGGCAATATGGTAGGAAGGGGGCCCACTGCGGGACCGTAATAAAGGGCCCTGCGATGTAAATAAAGGGCCCCAGGATCAATGGGAAGGGCCCTGGGCTTGGAGGGAAGAGGGGGGTCAGGGGGCCCTTCATGAATTCTTGCACTGGGGCCCTGTAGGTTTTAGTTACGCCTCTGTCCCAGCATCAGTGGCTGTTAACAATGCCCCATCATTGGTTTTATTGGGAGGAATAGTACCCCATTGTTGGTATCAGTGGGAGGAATGGTGACCTGTTGGTATCAGTGGGAAGTTTGTTGCCCCATTTTTGGTGATAGTGGGAGTAATACTGCCCCATCATTTGTGTCTGTGGGATGAATGGTGCCCCATCATTGGTGTCTGTGGGAGGAATGGCTCTAAATTATTGAGGTCAGTGTGAGAAAAGATGACCCATTGTTGGTATCAGTGGGAGGATTAGAGCCCCATAATTGGTGTCAGTGGGAGGAATAGTACTTCATCATTTGTGTCTGTGGGAGAAATGGTACTCCATCATTGGTGTCTGTGGGAGGAATGGTACTTCATCATTGATGTTGATGGGAGGAAAGGTGCCCAATCACTGGTGCCAATGCAAAGAATGGTGCCCTATCATTGGTGTCAATGGATGGAATGGTGTCACGAGGGCAGGATAAAGGCAAGCAAAGGGCCATATCTGGCATGCGGGCTGCAGTTTGGACACTTTGGAGACCACTGATCTATATACAGAATCTGGAACTACTATTTGTTCTGTCATGTTTTTTTTTTTGTGCTTATGTATTCTTTTTAATTATTGACTGAATTGCTCAGGTTTGTGATAGGTTCACTTTATAGGAGGTCACTAATGAGTGTAAAGGAAAAGTACAGCCAAAGCTGATTTGGCTGTACTTCTCCTGTGGTTCACAGAAGTGCAGTTCGTTCTGCACTCCTGTGACGTCACAGAGCCGGTCCAGGCTAAGGCAAGATCATGACAATGAAGTTGAGATCTGCCCACATGCCTGGACCGGAACCAAGCTCAGCCTCTCAGCAAGCCACTGAGAGCCTGAGCCACTCCAGCCCCCTCCACAGCCCAGCACTCCAGTGAGACAAGGGGGGGTGGGGGGGGGGAGCAGAAAGCTGGTGACTGACAGTCACCAGCTCTCTGCTCAGGGAGCTGTAAAAACAGCAAGATTAGCGGAGTGTGATTGCTCGATTCTCAGTGTTAGAGGTGCCGGGGAACAGATGCAGTATCGGACCGATGCTGCATTCACCTAGGTAAGTATGATTCTTAAAAAAAAACGACCCATACATCTTTTTTTAAAACATTCACTTTAAATGAATTATGTTAGTACTCTAATTTAAAATGTACCTGTCATAAACATATACAATTCAAAGTGAGTACATGTGCTGGTGAGAAGTATTTGCTTAGTCTATAAGAGATGGGGCCATCCATTTATTAATTCAGCACGCAATAGTTCTTTGTGTAGCCTGTGTTTGTGTGGCACACATACTTTAACAAAATGTCGTGGGGGAACAGAG
>BLSH010420403.1:98939-120733 GCA_018402905.1 Glandirana rugosa
AAAATGTCGTCCCCCCCCCCCCCCCCCCAGATAGCTACCTTCCCTTCACTCCTCCACTGCTCCATACATCTGCAGGTGACATGTGTGGTACTTCTGAGAAAATTACTCATTCCCTTCCACCCTCGATGCAGCCCCGGATGCCCAAGCATCCAATCACCAGGCGCCAGCATTACCACACAGGTGGATCTGTGACCATTGTCCAAGCTGTAACCAGATTTACATGGAGTTTACATAGAGTTTCTTCTCTTTAATCCCAGTTGTGATAGGAGCGGCAGAGCAGCGAATGAAGGCAAGTGTAAGTAAACAGCAAAGGAAAGAAGGAGGCTTTCATTTGCATAAAATGGTTTTGCTATGCATGAGCTAAGCACAAGTTAACAATTCCCAAACTGCTAAGAAGCTAATCTGAACTCTTAAGAGGCTAACTAACCCCGTATCTCAGTAGAAACATGTTTTTCCAGACAGCACCTTAGGCTATCCCTCTACCATCTATCTGTTTTTCTATTCATCTACAAATGGGCAATTAGGCAGCAATTCAGCCCAACCCTCTGCTCTGACACCCCCACCCCATCCTAACATATCCTACAAAAACACACAAGAAAGGCCTCAGTGTTTTGTTAGTAAAAACCCCCCTCTGTGAAACTCTCCTAGACAATGAATGAAAAAAGAGGCCATGAAACAATGATGGCAAGTACCAAGACAAAAAGATCTACATTCCATGCCTTCTTCTAGCTGTCACCATCAGGACATCAAACTGGGCCAGCTTGTATCTTTCCCTCATTTTTTCAATTGCTTCCACCTTTGACAAAAAGCCTAACGTCTGCTGTCAAAACAGAGAGCAGAATCTAATGAATTGAAGGTTCTTGCGGACCAGCTGGTCCCTATCAGGGGCCACACTCTCTGTAGAATACTCTGAATTACCAGGGTTTTTGGAAAGCAGAAGTCTACTATTTGAAATGTATTGGAATTTTTGATACAACAGATGTCATGTGCAAGAGTGATAGGTCTTTGTTACTAAGATTAAGGTGTGTAAATAGCTGCTTTGTGTGGCTGTCAAACAGATTTTCCTAAATAAAGATTATCTACTGTAGTTAGCCAAAGATCAGGGGGATTTTAAGAGATATTTATCTTTGCGTCACTATTTACAAACTTTATGATTGATAAAAAAATTTCAAGTATGGTTACATTTTTATTTTATTAATAGCATAGCATTTTTCCCTGGGAGCGAGATTTACTAAAACTGGTGCACACAGAATCAGGTGCAGCTAAGCATAGTACCCAATCAGCTTCTAGGTTTTCCTGCCGAAGCTTAATTGAGCAAGAAGTTATAAGCTGATTGGTTACTATGCACAGCTGCACTATATTCTGTTTGCACTAGTTTTAATAAATCCCCCCCATTGTGCTTTATCTGCTTCTGAGGTAGATGTCAAGGCAGCTATTTTGGGTGCACTTGGCAAAAAATCATGCTAGGACCAATTCAACTACCAACATATCTTTAAAGTGTCGGAGTAAACTGGAGTACCCAGAAGAAACCTAAGCACGCACGTAGGGAAAGCACAAATTCCATGCAGATAGTGCCCTGACTAGGACTTAAACCAGGGACCCCAGTGCTGCAAACAAATAGTGCTAACTACTAAGCCACTGTGCTACATTTAACCACTTCCCGACCGCGTGCCGTGTTTTCACGGCGGCAGTCGGGATGCTGAGCGCGAATCGCCGTAAAAACACAGCGATCTGCGAACAGCTGCTAGGGGGCGCGCGTGCCGCTGCACTCCTGAGAAGTGTGCCCGCGGCTCGGGTGGACCCGATGTCCGCCGGCGAGCCGCGATGAGCGGCCACACGCAAAGAACGGGGAACCGCCGATGTAAACACGGCGGTTCCCCGCTCTGTTAGTAGGGGCACTGATCCCTGTCACTGGGATCAGTTAGATCTCTCATGCCCATGTTAGTCCAACCCCCCCACAGTAAGAACACACCCAGGGAACACAGTTAACCCCTAGCTCTCCCCCTGCAGGTTAACCCCTTCACTGCCAATGACATTTATACAGTAATCAGTGGACATTTAAATTTCCGATCGCTGAATAAATGTCATTGGTCCCAAAAAAGTGTCAAAAATGTCCGACATGGCCGCTGCAATATCGCAGTACTGCTAAAAATCGCAGATCGCCGCCATTACTAGTAAAAAATAAATAAAAACCCCAGAAATGAATTCTCACCATCCGTAAACGTGGGCACTTTTGCGCAAACCAATCAATAAATGCCGATTGCGATTTTTTTTATCACAAATATTAGGAATAATATAAATCGGCCAAAAACTGTGAAAAAATGTTTTTTTATATTTTTTTTTTTATTTGAATTTTAGCAAAAAGTAAGAAATTGGGGTTTTTTTGCAAAATGGTCGCTCTTCTTTTGTTTATAGCGGCGATCAGAAATGACGCAGAGGCAATCAAATACCACCAAAAGAAAGCTCTATTTGTGGGAAAAAAAGGACGCAAATTTTGTTTGGGTGCAACATCGCACGACCGCACAATTGTCAGTTAAAGCGACGCAGCGCCGAATCGCAAAAAGTGCTCTGGTCCTAAAGCTGGTAAGTGGTTAAAGAAAACCTGCCAATAAGCTAAATTTTTCACTGGCTCTTATAAACATGTGAATTACATATTACATGTGAAAAACTACAAAGATCCTGCACATATGCTGCTTCTGTGGTGTCCCCACTCCTTGGAGGCTGCTAGCACTGTGAATCATATACCCAGCTATCTTAGTGGATAACAGTTATTTTGTGATAAATACAATAAAGTGCTGCTCTACCCTTATATACATAACTAATGTGCTCTAATCAAAGTAAAACATGAAAAATCAAATGTGATTCCAACAATGCCTTTTAACAGAAGTGCCACACACAGATTGAAAATCGGCTTGTCCATGCTTTACCAGCCTCATTTTGATCTAAGTGTACCCACCTTTACCCCTGGTTCACACTAGTGCCATAAGTTTTGTATGTGATTTTGAGTCCAGTTATGCAGTGTGAGTGCTTTGCAATTTTCATTGCAAGTGGTTTGTAATTTTATCAGCTTCGGTACAACCAGCATGCCGGGTTCTACCTGCGATTAACGCTAGCGGCTGCTGTAGGTGCTAGAAATAATCGCTGTCTTCTTACTGCAGGGACAGCTTCCCTCGCCCTCCCCCCGGGAGAAGATAATTGCCCGGCAGGTGAGATTCCCGCATCAACACTGTCTGTGTTGAGGGATTCGAGTGAATTTCTTCCCTGCAACCGGTGGTTGTAGGAAAGAAATTTGCTCCGTGTATGACTTACTCAATCCTTTTCTTTTGGCAGTCGGCACTCACCTTTTTTCTCCTACGTATTGGCAGTGGACTGTCCCTTGGCTTCCTCACATCCAATTCATGTCTATAGGCTTTGCATTGGTCTTGATAACATCTGAGGGCATTTGACCACCAAAGCATAGGAGAGAAGAGACTATCAGAACTGGTCTTACAATCCGGAGCCTGCGGGAGCAGAGGATTGGGTAAGTTAAAGTGCTTTTTGCGGCCTCTTAGGCCCCATTCACACCTGAGCATTTTGTAGCTTGAAGCCTGAAGCTACAAAATGCTTGAGAGGAAAAAATCAATGATTCTCTATGGAGTCCGTTCACATCTCCACTCAAAAACGCTTGAAGCCAAAGGCCTGAAGCTCAAAAAAGTTCTGGAGATATTTTTGTAGCTTGATTTGGGCATTTTTCTACTTTTTACATTGGTGACCTTTTGAACTGTACAAAATCGCGGTAAAAATTGTGCCAATAATCGCAGCAAAAAACGTGTGTATTTCTGCCTTAAAACGCTATGCCCAGGTGTGAATGCAGCCTAAGACTTAAAGCATTTAACCCTTGCAGGGTTTGGGGTAGCCGCACTTCAAGGGAAGATTTTTTACTCTCCCCAGAGTTCAGCTTTAAAGGCCCACGCAGACGGCAGTATTGGGGCTGTACGGTGTCCAAAGCCTGCATAAAATGTTTTCCTAAATCCACAGTTGCTGTGTACAACCGCCCAAAGACATCTATTTATAGCTTGTTTGCATGTGCTGCTTGTTACATGAAACACGCACACGGAACATATGCCCCAAACGCAGACTGCGTTTGGGACATGCATATATGTGCGTGTGCACACATTTTACACAACCACTGTCATGTCCCCACATACAGCAGCATCTTCTAATTAATGTCTATGGGCGGCTAAACACAGCAGGTGTGGGTCCCAAGAAGGTGTTTTACTGCATAATTAGGGTGTTAACTAAGAAAATTGTAAAATAATAGGAAGACATTATTTAATTATGCAATTGGTAAAATATTAAAAAGGAAAGTACTTTTTCAAGGACAAATCCTCTAAGAAAAAGTCTTAGATTATTTCTGGGAGCAAACATGCACTTTATCTACTTTTTTAGTAAATGATTGCATCCCCCAGTGACACGTTCCTTCTGTTTAACAGTCCTAGAGATAAGCCACAAATATTGTCTTGTTGATGAAAAAGGACAGAGCCACTGGGAGCATCTTTTGTTCCCTGATCACAAACAATAGCTGTGGTTGGCAGTTGTGTAGGGCCAGTGGGCGGGGCTTACTGAAGTCTGGAAGTATATGAGGCTGGGGTTTAACGGGTCAAGCTGAAAAAAGTTTAAAGGGACATCTTTCAACTGTGAAAGCGCTTGCAGAACAACAGGAACAGATAAAGTAATGGAGAGCAGATTGCTGTGCTGGGAACCTGAGAAAGAGCTCAGTGCACAGGCTGATCCTGTCCTTTTGCAGAGCAGAGTCCTGGAGAGGCTGCTTACAGCTCAAGAGAGATACACCCCATCCCCAACTTACTTCCAATGTGTACAGAGAGAGATGCATCCCTACATGAGGAAAATGCTGACCAGCTGGATGCTGGAGGTAAGACAACCAAATGTTTTTTGCATCCGAACTTTCATTTTTGGAGCATTTGTTTGATTTTCTAATGGATAGAGGCTTCAATTCGACATTTGTTTTCAACTGTAATGATGATAAAATTCAAATATGAATATAGTAAATGGAAATTTAGTTAATGGCAGAGGGGCACTTCCTTTAAAAATATTTTCCAACGTATTATGCTGTACATACATTAAAGTGATATTAAACCCACAAACAAAAATGTAATACATTGCAGCTTTTTTGTGGAAAATATGCATTCATTTTCTGTACATTTTAAGGGTTTTTAACGAAGCCTGTTATGAAGGAAACGTGGAGGCTTCCTGACCTTTTTTAAAATGCTAATTGCCTGGCTGTCATCCAGACAGTTCTTTTTCAATGCTTTGAATCAGTGACTGGAATAAGTATACAGATAACTTTTTTCAATTTGCAATTTTCTCTGATATTCCTGTGTTTGCATAAAAATTCCTGAACTGCATACTTGTTCCAAGTTAGGAACTCTGTGTAGTTGAATTACTAAAGGCAAATAGTTTGATCACTTTGCAAGGGAATTTCATGCACTGATAAATCACTTTGCAAAGAATACATAATCACTTGGTAAGAAAATAAAAACCAGTATTTTTGCTTGCACATGATTGCATGATGAAAGTCACCAAAGCATCACCTTATTCACTAAGCTAAAGGTAAATTCCCTTGTAAAGTGATCAGCCTATTTGCCTTTAGTGAATCAAGCCCAGAAAGTACAAAAGCCAATAGATCAGCATAACAGCAGGGCAATTTCAGGAGCAATGGCAGCCCACATAAATCTACTTTAAGAGTACGTGTAAAATGAAAATATGGTCCCTGCCATTGCTAACTTATTTTTAAAAGTGCAGGTTCCGAGGCTGAAATCTTCATCTTGATTTCAGTACTTACTGAGTCACTGACCTGGAACAAGCATGTATAATGGATGTTCATACTTTTCAGACCTGCTGCTACTTCCAGATTAGTAACTTACTTGACAGAAGCCATTAAGCCAAGGTCAAGATGGAAACCCCCAGAGCATGCACCTTTAAGAGAAAAGAAAGTCAACAATGACATTTGTCATAATTCTATTCTCGCACAATCTTAAACAATTATTTTTACCTCATATCTACGTGATCATTTCTTGCATTGTACCAGGTCTGTGAAGATCAGAGGTGTGGAGAAGAGGTGTTCCCCCTGGCTGTAAATTGCTTGGACCGTTTCCTGTCTCTGGTACCTGTAGAAAAGAGGCGACTTCAGCTCCTGGGGGCAACTTGTCTTCTGCTTGCTTCGAAACTGAAGGAGTCCCAAGTTATAACCACCGAGAGCCTGTGCATGTATTCCGACTACTCCTTCACTGTCACAGAGCTGCGAGTAAGTACCAGTTAAAGACTGTTCAATGGACCAGTACCCAGCACAATTTAATTTTGCAATGCATTTAGATGACTGAGGCATTTCAGGTCTGCAGCAGTGGAATTATTCCTATTTTAAACAAAAGAATTCAAAATAAAAATGGTAATAAACAGAGCTGAGGTTGGAGTTCACCGCTACCATGGGTACACGGCAAATCCTGCATGGTCATGGACCCAGAGAATTATTGATGTGACCATAATGCACCGCCTGGCCTTTGAACTTTGATCAGTGGGCTTAGAAGGGCCAATAAGGGTTTTTTTTGGATAAGCCCATTTGCTATAAAAGGGTGGGTTACCCGCAATCATATTGACAATGTGACAATATGCTTTAGCTGTGATAGGGTAAGCATAGGGAATGCTGCTGACATACTGAATATGGAGAGATTAGTGTAGGCATTGGCAGGTCTGTTAAGGTAGATGTAAACCCTTACTGAATAGCATGTATGGAGCAAAATGCTCACCACTGCCCCCTGGGCTATTGGGTGTTAAATTAACTATATGCAAAAGTTAAATAATCAAATACACATCCAAAATATGGAAAATTGTACTTTTACATAACACCACATACAGTTTAAAGTGTATTTAAACCCAATAGCAAAAATGTAATATATTGCCGCTTACCAGTAATCAAATCTGGTGGTTCTATTAGTTTATAATCCAGCTGTTTCCTTTATTTTCACCTCTTTATCTGACCAGTAAGTATGTTATTTTTCAACTTCCATTTACAGACCAAGCTGTCCAGCAAAAGTGGCAGTTACAGGGTTGAGGGAAACGATTTAACACTGACAAGGGAACTTACATTGGTCAGCTTTTATTAAATTACGTAAAACCTTTATCCCACAAGAAAAAACTGTTGCTGCAACTGCTTAAAAAGTGTTAGCTGGAGTTGGGTTTTAATTTTATAGTTAAGTTCATCTAAATTTAGTGCATCTAACACTACCCTCTCCCCAGATTGGCAATGCTGCTGTCCATGGAGGTCTCTGTTGTTCCTCCAGTGATGTGGAGACACCCAAGACAGAAAGTGGGTTACTGATCTGATCAGCACATAAAAATATAGGAAAACAAAATGATATAAATGATTGAATGTAGCCACCACATTTACATATTGGTGAACTGGTAGAACCGAAGGTGCAAAACAGTAATTAGAAGCCAGAGTTTTATACATTTGCTCTGAAATGATCTTCTCTTGTCTAGTCAATGGAACTGCTGGTCCTGAACGAGCTCAAGTGGGACATAGAAGCAGTGACACCGAGAGACTTTCTTCCGTATTTCCTGGCACTGCTGAGCCTTCCATCAGAGAAATTGCAGCAAGTCAGGAAGCACTCAGAGACCTTCATTGCACTGTGTACCACAGGTGAGTTCCAAAAATGTAACCCAATAATTAGTTTTTTTTGTCATATTACACCTTTTTGCTCTCTTGTGATTGCATTTTCATTCATAAAGTTTATTCCATAGACTAAAATTGTCAGTCTTCCCCTTTTCTGTATTAGTTCCATAGAACAGGTTTAGAGGAGTGCCAGGTTTAGAAGTAAATCACAACAAAGGGTGAAAATTAAGAGGTTTACTGAAGCACTTAGCTCACAGGTAACAATCCATTGTGTTTTGGGGGAACTGCCCCCAAATACATTGTGCTGCCTGGGTCCAAGAATGAAATGGCCCCCCCCCAAAAATAAATCACACCCACCAAAAGGCCCCCACATCCAATTAAAACTAAAACTAAATTTATCAGGAAGTCGGATTTACATGCAACAGTACCTTGTCTATATGCAAAATTATATGACATACCATTATGTTCAATTCCAAGGGGCGGGATGGGACAATATAGGGGCAGGCTAGGGTAGTATACGGACAGGCTAGGGTAGTATACGGACAGGCTAGGGTAGTATACGGACAGGCTAGGGTAGTATACGGACAGGGTAAGGTAGTATATAGACCGGCTAAGGCAGTATAGGAGCAGGCTAGGGTAGTATAGGGGCAGGCATCATGACACAATGGAAAAAAAATCTTGGTTGTCAATTTGCTGGGTAAATAGAAGAAAAGGAGAGGTGATCGTGGCTCTATTTGCTGCCCCTCTCAAAGTGCTCCCTGGGTCCAATGGACCCATTGGGACCCATGGTAGGGTAGGCGCTGAATGGTGCTCCTCTGAACTTGCTCTATATCTTCAAAAGGAGCTTCTCACGGTCGCTTCCAGAGAGGCAGCAGCCAGTGACCTAAGCCAGTCTCTCTGACACCATACCCCCATTAGCCACTGAACCCTCTGAAGGTTCAACCAGCCACAATTTCCTTCACTGTAACCTAACACAGATCCAGCACTGTCTTTTACACAAATTTGAATACTTGTTCCATGTCAGAAACTCAGAAATCAAAGCACTAGCATGACAGCCAGGAAATAGTATTCTCAAAGGAGGGTCGGCATTGTCATTTCTCATACTTTTCCATTGACATAGTCACTATAAGTTCAACAATAAAAGTTGAGAGTTAAAGTTACTGGCACAGTGGCTAATAATCATACCAGGAATGCTCAGGTCAGGTCCTTCACTGATCATTTTTTAATTTTATTTATGGTGTGCATTTAATGGGTGGTTTATATATAGAAATAAAACCACTCATCTCTTTGGAGATTCATTTATTTGCATTATTGTATCTATAGAAAAGGGGGTGATGGAAATTCATCAGGGAACTAATCTATATTGTAAAACGCTGCACGAACTGTTGGCGCTACATAAATTCTGTATTATAATAATAACAATAACTAATTTGCAGAGTTTTTGCTATTGCTTCCAACAGATAGAGGCGATGGTTCAATTAGCCTGCATCTCATTTTTGTATAACATTTTAAAAAAAGATCATATAACAAATAAATATTTTTGAGCTGAAAAGTCTCATAAATAGGGTTTTGTACAGTTTAAATGTTTTAATAAATGAGAGCCATTACCAGCTGTCTTATTTTTAATTAATCATTATTTGGTGATTTTTATTAACATGCCTATTGTCTTTGCTTTTCAGACTGTACTTTTATTGCACTACCTCCTTCTCTGGTGGCTGCAGCTAGTTTAGCAGCTGCTGTGACTGGGCTGAGGCCAGAAAATTTGGAGATAGCTTATTCTAGTTTGGCAATTTCAAACTACCTTGCACAAGCCATCCACTGTGATTCGGTAAGATTTTTTATTTTTTTTGCCTCACATCCAGCTTCATATTTTTTTCGCTATTAACTTTTTGTCAGAAATGTTTTGCTATAGCTATATTTTATATTTTCTGATGAATAAATGACAGCTTTCATCACCTTCCAGCTTTGTATATTTGTTATAGAGTTGAAAGATCTGTGAATTGTGTATGTTGTCAAAACCACTGGGCACCTAGAGAGCCCCTGAATCCTTGGAACATACTTTAAGGATCACCTGTTTGCATCTTGTTCTGTGAAAATATTGAGACCTTTGCACAGATTTACCTACAGTGTCTGCATTTTCCTTAAGACCAGTGTGCCTATCAGAAATTGCATACCCCAGGACCTAAGGCACTGTGCTATATTCATAGGAACAAGATGCTACCCAGCGACCCTGAGAGAGAGAAAGAGAGTTCACATACCGCATAAGATGGTTTTCTGATGCAGAAAAGGTTCTAGGCAGGTACTGTATGCGAGAGTGCCCAGGATTAATATCTGGCAGGACAACAAGTATGCAGCGGTCAGGACTGGCTATCAGCAGGCAGAGGTAGAGTCTGCTATCCAAGCAGGGGCCAGGGAAGGTGGCGATCAGCAGTGTATCCATTAACCAGGCAGGGGCCATAGCAGGCATTAAACAGAGATTAATCAGTATCCAGACAACTATCAATAGGGTAATCCGTTATCCAGGCTAGAAGTCAGTTGGAGTAGAATCCAGAGTCAATAGAAGACTGACAGGAACTACAAGGCAAGGCAAGAGATCAGCAAACACTATAAGAGCCCTGAGCTTGTGACGTTTAAACTAAACACCACAGTGAAACCAGTGTACAGAAAGAGAGGAGCAAAGCAGATGTAGCCAACCTGCTGCCTAGCAACGAGGATGCTCTCTTAGAAGAGTACCTTTGCCAGCCAGTGAGAGAGAAGGCATCGCCAGCAGTACAGAGACTTACCAGCCAGGGATGGAAGAGTTGCCATGTGGCATGTACTACAAGGAGAGGAACTGGAGGAGTGGCAGTTGCAGTGTATTTGGCATTGGCACTCCTAACATATACTTCTGTGAATGCTCAGGTTTTTTTTCCCAGACAGACTTCCAGCCATGTGACAGCCAAATGTCTGCCCCCACTGTGTTTTGAAACACCCATATTTAACTGTTTGACAACCAGGTTGTGGCAAAGCTAAAGTCAAGGATACCTCCAAGTTTTTCCTTTGGGGTGAATGGGCCCTTAGAAACTAAAACAATTCACAGTTGTTAAATTTGAGATACATTGAGAATGAATCACGTCACACTGCATGCAGCTAGAGAGGTCCATAGGCTTTAATATCCATAGCCTGTGCACAGGTACGCTTTAACAAACCTAAAAAAAACTCTGTGTGGAATGAATATGAAATTTCACTTGATGGGTGATAGTTGGTGGTAACAGAGATACAGAGTTCCATAGCTCCGCTCAAAACCGGCCTCTCCTCCACATGGACAACCTGGGTATCGGCCATCACAATGTGTCTACTGTCTCCACTCTTCATTGAAAATAGGAAAAAATATCAGCCAAACTCCAATTAGAAAGGAAGAAAAAAATATACTTCTGCGCTACCATATGAAATAAAATAATATAGTGGAAAAAGGTTGCTGCTCAACACCAACTATAGTGCATAGAATTGAAAATCTTAAAGATGTGGAGCGCTACCGTAACCACTTCAGATCCACGCTATAGCCGATTGACGGCTACAGCGCGGATCTACTTTGCCGGGGCGTGCCTGTGGGTCGGGCGTGCTCGTTGTCTGCCGGAGACCTGCAATCGTCTTACAGAGAGCCAGGATGGAGAACCGCCTATGTAAACACGGCGGTTTCCCATTTTGTGAGGGGGGACATGACAGATCTACTGATCTCTTTGATCAGGATCAGTTAGATCTGTTATGTCCCTGCCAGCCCAGTTAGAACACAGTGAGGGAACACAACCCCTTGATCACCCCCTTAGTGTTAACCCCTTCCATGCCAATGAAATTTATACAATAATCAGTGGCTATTTTTAGATCTGATCCCTGTATAAATGTCATTGGTCCCCAAAAAGTGTCAAAAATGTCCGACATGTCCACCCCAATATCAAAGTCCCGATAAAATCCCAGATGGCCGTCATTACTAGAAAAAAAAAATGCCATAAATCAATTCCCATAGTTTTTAGATGCTATAACTTTTGCGCAACCCAATCAATATACACCTATTGCGTTTTTTTTTTGATCAAATACCACCTCTATTTGTGGGGGAAAAAAAGGACGTCAATTTTGTTTGGTTACAACGTCGCACGACCACACAATTGTCATTCAAAGAGAAACATCGCTGAAAACCGAAAATTGACCTGGGTAGGAGGGGGGTGTAAGTGCCCAGTAAGCAAGTGGTTAACTAAATTATTAACACACAATGAACAGTGCTAAGCAGTGACAATAATGAGCAGTTACAATAGTGACCCCTAGTGGAGTCTAAATAACACCACCAGGGAAGTAATTATCCAAAAGAAATATAATGAAATATAAAAAAAAAGATCAGTGCATATAAAAAGAGTGCAATCTTCTATGTAAACGTGCAATGCACAATATATCCAGCTGTGAAAAATGCAGATCAACTTGGGGCCATTTCTGGAGGTGAGCGCTTAGTGACTGGTGGAGGGCACACTGGGTGCTGTTACAAGTTGATCTGCATTTTTTCACAGGTGGATATATTGTAGATTGCACTCTTTCTATATGGATTGATTTTTTTTATTATACAGTATTTCATTATATTGCTTTTGGATAATTACTTCCCTGGTGGTGTTATTTAGCCTCCACTAGGGGTCACTAGTGTCACTACTCATTATTGTCACTGCTTATCACTGTTCATTGTGTGTTAATAATTTAGTTAAGGTAGAGCTGGATAGAGATTGGGGTAGTTATGGTATGCCCAATGATCAAACAGTTCCGTAAAATGGGACCAGTATTTACACCATCCAGTATATACAACTCCTGCACTTCACTCCAGCACACTTCTTACTTTGCTGCAAACTCCTGGTTTCTCTCTCTAGCACACTTCTTACTTCCACTGGTGAGGCCTGGAAGGAAATTTACCAGCCTCCAACTTGCATGGCCTAGCTAGCACATGTTAGACCTGATGTAGATTTATTAGGCCTCCGAACCACCCTTTGTGGGCATAGGGGTTGAGGTTCCCCTGTGTAGCAAAGTAATTTAGTTGGTGCTCGCTATCCAGCAATGGACTACAACTCCCAGCCCATCCGCACAGTGTCTATGACACTAGACCCCAATCTCCTCCTGCACCTTCTCCAGACTGTCCTCTTCCCAATCTGCCTTGTGCATCTCACTCCCTTGTGCTCTGTCACTCACTGTTACTTGTAGTTTCTCCCGGAGATCTCTCTGTGGCGTTCTCACTCCTGCTGTTCTCTTCCATTTGCCCTTGTGCCTTCCCTCCAGGATCTCTTTCTCCTCCTGGCTGCACCCAAGCTCTCCCAAGCCAAGTTCCCCCCCCCCCCCCCCGCCCAAGACTAGGGGCTCCATTAGGCCTAAACAGCCTCCACACTACATCTCAGTCTCTTCCACCTGAACTTCTCCTCCCCCCACTCCTTTCCCTTCCCCTTTTCCAGAACTTTTCTGGAGAAGAAGGGAGGGGTTACCAAGGGGTGTTGCTTCCTGCAGTCTCCAGCTCTCCCTGGGCCTCTCCCCTGCCTTGAATCAAAACAATCAGGCCTGACTCTCGGTCAGACCTGACTAAATTTACCTACTCTCAAACAAAAGCCTACCTCTAAGCACCTACCTATACCTACATGGAGACATCACTGTATACAGACAATTCACTGATTAATAAAGATTTCAAAAGATAGTGGGTGGTATTTGATTACCTGTCCCTGTGTCAGGAAACAACTGCTGCCTCTGGAGTGCCTGTGTGCAGGCATGTGCGTGTGTGCGCTCACCAGCATTGGCGCCAAACGGCCTATTTAAATGGGCAGCACCTTGCAGTCGGTGCTGTCCGTTCTACAGCATTTGAGTGTTTCTGAGCAACCTGCTATCTGATTACCTGTTTCTGTGACCCGGCTTGTCTTGACCCCGCTTGATCTCTCTGCCTGCACTGACCTCGGCTTCCATGACCACTCTCCTGCCTGTTCCTTGTACCTTGCCCCCAGCCCGTTGACCTGACTATTCTCCTGCCTAGCCCTCTGTACTGCACCGCCTGCCTGTTGCCGACCCAGCCTGTACCACCGGAAGGATTCCTTCAGTTGTCACCGGTGACCATCTCAACCCTCGTGCCATCCTCACTCCTGAACCACCTGTCTGCTTTACCAGGGGTTCCTGAATCAGGGTCGCAAGAGAGGTTACTCCTGCATGAGTCAGACTCCACCACCAGGCACGTGACAGCAACAGACAGCCATGTCTGAGTCTGCGCAGGGGTCCTCTCCTATGGACGATCTTTGTTTGCACCTGGCCGGGCTGACCCAGGCTGTCAAGACCCTACAGGAAGGCTACACCCGACTGGAGGAAAGGGCACAAGAGCTCGCTTCAGCTACGGCCCTCGGAAGCAGCCAGTCTACGGCTTGTACCTTGGTGGCTAGCCTTCTGAACCTGGGGTTCCCCTGCCGGAGCAGTTTTCGGCGTGACCGCGCCAAATTCTGGTCATTTTGCAACTCCTGCAAACTCTACTTCGCACTCCATCCCCGCACCTTCTCCCTGGAGACCACAAAGGTGGGGTTAGTAATTTCTCTGTTGCTGGGGGAACCTCAATCATGGGCACACCACCTCCTGGAACAGAAGGCTCCAGAAGTTAGCAGCTTGACCCTGTTCTTCCATGCCATGGCCTTACTATAAGAGGATCCACATCAAGCCACCACTGCAGAAGCAGCACTCCACATGCTCCAGCAAGGCTGCCATACGGCGGAAGACTACATAGCAGAGTTCAGGCCCTGGAGTGCTGATAGCGCATGGAACGACGCAGCTCTCTGTTACGAGTTCCGTTTGGGCCGCTCAGATCCCCTCAAGGATGAGCTAGCCCATATTAGAGTGCCCCATGCCCTGATAAATCTGTCCATCCAGATTGACAGGCACCTCAGAGTGCAGAGCTGAAAGATCGGCGGGACCCTCTCATCTCACCTGGATGTTGCCCCAGGTACCTAGATACTCCAGTCCAGCTCCACCGGTCCCCATGGCCTCACCAGCGGCACCTGATCAGCCCGAACCCAATGCAGCTGGGTCTTACTCCGCAGGAAAGGCAACGGCGCTTAAGCAACTGCCTATGTCTGTACTGCGGGGATCCTGGACATGTGGTGAGCACTTGCCCTGCCAAGTTCGGTAAGTGTTCACCTGTCTCCAGTGGTGATGTACCAGTCTCCTCAAACACCTCCACTCATCTCACGCTCCCTCTCTCCCAAAGCTTCCCGAAAAGAGCATCCTGGGGATCGCGATTATTGACTCCAGTGCATGCAGTGGGTTCATGAACCAGACTTTTGTGGCCCAGTACCAGATTCCGTTGAGATCCAAACCCCACAGGATGGCCATATGTTTGGCTGACGGCACTACCATCAAGTCAGGTGTCGTTACACATGAGACATTTCCCATACCTGCTTCTACCTCTGACGGTCATCGGGAGCTCTTGCTATTGGATGTCATCGCATCCCCACTTTTTCCAATCATCCTCGGCTTACCTTGGCTGCAAGCTCCTGTATTAACTGGGCTACCGGTGAGACCAAATTCCTATCACCTTACTGCCTCCAGCACTGCTTCCCAGGAACTGAAAAGCCTAACACCACACTGCTCAGCCTGGATATTGACTCCGATCCCGATACCCGCCTGATGGTTCCTTCAGTCTCCCACCCCTTCCTTGACGTGTTCAGTAAGAAGGGGGCTGAACAGCTACCATCCCATAGGCCATAGGACTGTCCTATTGAGCTCTTTCCCGGAGCCGAGGTCCACTTTGGAAGGATATTCCCTCTTACAGAGCTGGAGCTATCGGCCCTCAAGGCCTACTTAGATGAGAACCTGAAGAAGGGCTTCATCCAGCCCTCTACGTCCCCAGTAGGAGCTGGAATCTTCTTCGTAGAAAAGAAGTATCACACCCACAGCATTTTGTGAATGATGTGTTCAAAGACTTTCTGGATCTCTTCGTAATCGTCTACTTTGACGACATCTTGGTATTCTCCCCCACTCTGGAAGAGCACCGCAAACATGTTGCCTGTGTACTGAGTCGTCTTCGGCAGCACGGACTTTACGCCAAGGCAGAGAAGTGTGAATTTGAACGATCCAGTATTCCCTTCCTAGGACTCATCATCTCAGTCGCAGGTATTACTATGGATCCCCAAAAGGTCTCTGCTATTCTTGAGTGGCCTGCTCCCACAGACAAGAAGGGAATTCAGCGTTTTGTTGGCTTCGCTAATGTCTACAAAAAGTTTATAAAGGGGTTTGCGACTATTATTGCACCGATTATGCAGCTCACCAAACTGAATGCACGGTTCTTGTGGACCGAGGAAGCCCAAAGACCTTGAAAGGTCTATTCACGTCAGCACCTATCCTGAGGCACCCTGATCCAGCCCTGCCATTTCTTCTGGAGGTGGATGCTTCTGAAGTAGCAGTTGGGGCCGTGCTTTCGCAAAGACAATGACCCAATGCTGCCCTTCTCCCATAAGCTATCTTCGCCAAAGAGGAACTATGACGTGGGAGATCATGAGCTACTGGCTATCAAAGCCACCCTGGAAGAGAGGGGCTATGTGTTAGAAGGAGCCAGGCACCCTATTTTGATCTTTACTGGTCACAAAAACCTAGAGTACCTCAGATCAGCCAGAAGACTTTAACCCTGTCAAGCTCGGTGGGCCCTTTTATTCTCACGCTTCCTCTTCCGCGTCACGTACAGGCCTGGGTCGAAGAATACCAAACCAGACGCCCTGTCCAGGATGTTCTGCAAACCTGGAGATTCCACAATTCCTGACACTGTTCTGCGTCCCAGAAACTTTTTGTTGACACAGGGGTACTTGCTGTCTCACATTAGGCAGTCTCTGGCTAAAGTGAGACAGAGAGATGGGCTACTGCGGCACAAGAATAGGCTCTTTGCACCAGAGGAGCAGTCAATCAATCAATTCTGGCATCCTGTCATGACCATAAGCTGGCGGGTCATTTTGGATCTCGCAAGACCACTGAACTTTAGTCACATTCCCTCTGGTGGTCCTGGGCAGATGAGGACTGCCAGAAATATGTCAGCTCCTGCCCCACCTGCGCTAAAAAAAAAACAAACAGTAAAGCCAAAGCATGGGGGCTACCAAAGCCACTTCCTGTACCTGAGCAGGCATGGTCTATGATTTCCATGGAGTTCATCGTGGAGCTTCCACCATCCCTGGGGTATTCCACAATTTTTTGTGGTCGTGGACCGTTTAACTAAAATGGCACATTTTTTGCCCATGAAGGATACACCATCAGCGGCTGAAACGGCTGAAATCTTCATTCGGGAAATAGTCAGACTCCATGGAGTTCCCTCAAGCCTCGTCTCCGACCGCGGAGTCCATTTTACATCCAAGTTTTGGAAAGCTCTGTGTTCCTCCCTTGACATTGAACTCGCCCTCTCATCTGCCTTCCACCCACAGACCAATGGCCAGACTGAGAGAACCAGACACTCAAGCAATATTTACGCCGTTTCTCTTCATTTTCACAGGACGACTGGGCCTCTGCTGCCATTGGCTGAATTTGCCTTTAACAATACTGTTCACTCAGCCACTAAGCAATCCCCATTCCTGGCCAATTACGGCTTTCATCCAACCTTCATGCCTACATGTAACTCTGAAAGCATGGTACCCGCAGTACAGGAGACAACCAAATTTCTTGAAGAAAATAATAAACTTTTACAGGAAACCTTGGCCCGGACTCAGCAATATAATAAGGAGATTTTTGACAAAGGGAGACGGGTAGAGTTGAGCGGACACCTGGATGTTCGGGTTCGGCCGAACTTCGCGAAAAAGTTCGAGTTCGACCCCCGAACCCTGAACCACGTTGAAGTCAACGGTGACCCAAACTTTTGGGCACTAAAATGGCTCTAAAAACGTCCTGGAAAGGGCTAGAGGGCTGCAAAAGGAAGCAAAATGGGGGTAAGAGTAAGACAAGTGCCCTGCAAACAAATGTGGATAGGGAAATAACTTAAAATCACATAAAAGAAATAAAAAATGGAGGAGGAGGTGGATGTGGAGTACGAAGTTGAGGAGGTGGTGACCGTGGCGGTATAGGTTAAAGTGGCGGTGGAGGAGGTAGCCAACCCTGGGTTTTTTTTGTTTTTTTTTTTAAATAAATTTTATTGATAGAATTGTACATTACAAAAGCCATACACAGTACAGTGGCCTGGCAGGACCACTGAGACTTAAAAGTTTTACATTGTTATAACCAACAACAGAAATGGTAATAAAGGCAACAACAGATATGGTAAGAAAGAGGCTTGGAATCACAGTATAGCCTAACTGCGGAGGGCTAGATGACTGGTTTAGACTGGAAGGATTATTCACAGCTAAGTCCCTTGTATCCAATGGAGGGGGGGGGGGGTGGTATAATGTAAAAGTTTCTGAGTTGTGCAACACAGGTGGTTTGCCAAATTCCAGGTCTAGTTGATACTGCGGGTTAATGACCATGATCATACAAGGTTTTGAGAGTTTTGTGGCAGTAATGTAGCGGGCCTTGGAAGAGGTCCTGTTCCTCTCTCAAGAGGGATCATTCCATAAAAACCTGCCACTTTTTGAAACATTTTTGAATACTGGTTGAGTGGGAGAAGTCCGTTGTGAGTTTTTCTCTGTAAAGGGTGAGTCGAAGGTCTAGTTTAAGCAAAGTAATTGTTGGGGGGGATGAAAGTGTCCAGGTTTTCAAAATTGCTTTCTGGGCAATTAATAGCATTGTTTGAGTCCAGGGGTTCGGGTATTTGCAGTTTTTAAAAGACCGTGAAAGAAGTTGCTAGTCCCAATATCCAAAGATGAGGAGAAAGGGATCTTTAGGGAGTTTGGTCATTGTAATTCCAAACATAAACGCTATGGTCTGCTCCCAAAAAGTCTCTATGTAGGGACAAGTCCAAAAATGATGTGCTAAAGTTGGCTTTGGCAGCTGGCATAGAGGGCACATCATTGAGTTTGAGTTTGCGGTAGATCTCGTGTATGGGATATAGGCTTGGTGGATCAATTTAAGTTGTGACTCTCTCCAGGATTCATTAGGCGTAAGTTTTATAATGGAGTTGTATCCCATAAGTATCTTGTGGTGAATGTCTGGATCGGGAAAGTCTGTACTCTATTTATTTGGCAGCAGCTTGAGTGACTGAAAGGGGGGCGGAAGCAAGAACTAGCGGTTTATATATCGCCGAGATAGAGTAGGTTCCTTTGTCCAGTAATCTATCCAGCAAGGAGGATTGAAAGTGGGTTGACTTCTCTCCATTCGATGACTGTAGATAGCTCACGCATTGCAGATGGTGGAAGAAATGAGAGGCCGGCAAGGAGTATAACTCTGCAATGTCTTTGAAAGGGAGAGGGGCATCCGTGACAGGATTGCACAGGGAGGCAAACTTGGTGAGGCCGAGGTCCTCCCACTCTTTGTAGGCCTTATGCTCCATTCCCGAGGGAAAGCCAGGGTTCCTTTGTATTGGTACGTGCCTAGAGATGGAGACAGGCAGTTTTAGACATTTACGAGGCTCTCTCCAACCAATAATTTTATCTCTCAGAAGAAGACTTTGTTTTAAGTCTTGGCGAAGAAGGTTTGGTTTGTTATGGAGCAGAGCCTCCAATGAGAGGGTAGACCATCGCCGACTCCAAATCGTAGGACGTGTATTGGGAGGATTTTGATATTCAATCTAGGCCTATACGGTCCAGACATGCCAAGTTGTACATTCTCGTGTTAGGTAGATTTGTCCCGCCCACGCCCCTAGGGAGATGAAGCTTGTTAAGGGCAATACGGGCCCTTTTTTTGTGCCATAAGAATTTGGAAAGTGCATTGTGTAGTATCTGAATATCCTTATGTTTAAGGAGTAATGGGATAGTTTGTAATGGGTATAATAACCTGGCAAAACTGACCATTTTATAAAAGTAACATCTCCTCAGGAGCAAGAGGGGGAGTGCCATCCAGCCCTCCAACTCTCGCACTATCTTAGATATTAGAGGGGGGAAAGTTTACAGTGTAGATAGAGGAGGGACATTTACCAATTTTGACACCCAAGTACGTTATATGCGATTTTGCCATGGAGAAGGGAGAGGTGGAGGCCCAGGCTGGAGTACGGGGGTTCCCTAAACATAGAATTTTGCTTTTGCTCAGGTTTATACGAAGACCGGAGCATGACCTAAATTATTCGAATATCTTTTTAAAGGTGGGTATATCTGAGGTGGGATCTGCAGAGAAGATGAGTACATCGTCTGCAAATAGAGCCGATTGGTGCTCTGAATCTGCGATGGGGATGCCATGAAGGGGGGCTTTAAATGTTATATGTCTGGACAGAGGTTCCATAGCTAAATTGAACAGCAAGGGTGATAGCGGGCACCCTTGCCTTGTACCCTTAAACAGCCTGAATTCTTTGGAAAAATTGCCTGCCACTACTAGTTTCGCTGTAGGGGAGGAGTACATCTCCCTGAGCAGATACATAAAAGGACCATCAAAGCCCAGTTTGTACAGCACCAGCGAGAGCAAGTCGAAATTGACATTGTCAAAGGCTTTTTCCGCGTCTAAGGCAATGATGGCTAGGTCCGCTTCACGATGTGAGTTTGCATAGTCCAGAGCAATCATTACCTTACGAATGTTTAAGTTAGCAGTTCTGCCTTTGACAAAGCCAGATTGCGCTGAATGTAATAGCGAAGGGAGAATGTTGGCTAGACATGTGGCTACTATTTTTGAAAGAATTTTTACATCAACACTGTTTTTTGTTTGTTTTTTTTTCTAATTGGGGTAGCCCCCAAAATATTGAGACATAATAAAAAAAAAAAAAAAAAGATCACTATCTGCAGACAAACCCAGAGATGTTCTAGCATGGGTTCAATTTTTCCATATAAAATGTACCATGGTTTATTTTTCATGTTTCTCCTGTTACAAATTCCAATAAAGACTTATGTTCTATAAAAAAAACAAAAAGACAATAAGTTCACTTAAGTATACAGCAGGGTGGCCACCCAGCAATCAGCACAAGTCCTCCGTATCCCCCCAGCCACGCTCCAGTGATGCCCACGAGCTGCGTTGGGTGCCACCCTGCTGTGAACACGGTTCCTCCTCCTCCTCCTCCTCCTCCTCCTCCTCCTCCTCCTCCTCCTCCTCCTCCTCCTCCTCCTCCTCCTCCTCATCATCATCCTCGTCCTCCTCATCCTACAGAACTGTGCCCTGGCTTGAAAATTTTTTGCTTGGCCTATGCTGGTGCAGGAACCCACCCTCCGAGCCACTTGTGAATGACTGGCCTGATAACCGTGGAAATTACCCCTCTTCCTCCTCTTCTTTCTCCTGTGCCACATCCTCTTTGGTGGCAGAAGGACATGCGCCAAACTGTTATCCGCCTCAGGCCCATCTGCCACTACATTTGCCCAGTGTGCAGTTAGCGAGATATAGCGTCCCTGCCCGTGCTTACTGGTCCACGTATCAGTAGTTATGTGGACCTTGCCACAGATGGCGTTGCGCAGTGCACACTTGATCCTGTCCCCGACTTGTTTGTGCAGGAAGGGATGGCTCGCCTGGAAAAGTAGTGGTGACTGGGAACCACGTACTGTGGGACAGCCACAGCCATCAGGTTTTTAAAAATGTCCCTGTCCACCAGATGGAATGACAGCATTTCAAAGGTCAGGAATTTTGAAATGCTGGCATTCAGAGCCAGGGATCGCGAGTGAGTAGGGGGGTACTTCCTCTTTCTCTCCAGTGTTTGGGAGATGGACAGCTGTAACCTTCCATGGGACCATGTGGAAATGCTTGGGGACGGTGGCGGACATGGTGGCGTTGCTGTAACATTGTCTGTTTGGTGGGTGGCAGGTGACACTGGCACTGTAGAGGTGGAGGAAGAGGCCGAGGCAGCAGCAGAAGAGGAAGCAGGAGGAGCCCGAGACCTTTCTTGGATTTTGAGGTGTTTATTCCACTGCAGCTCATGATTTGCATGTAGATGCCTGGTCATGCAGGTTGTGCTCAGGTTTAGAACATTTATGCCTCGCTTCAGGCTCTGATTGCACAGCGTGCAAACCACTCATGTCTTGTCGTCAGCATATTGTCTGAAGAACTGCCACGCCAGGGAACTCCTTTGAGCTGCCTTTGGTGTGCTAGGTCCCTGGGTGCGGTGGGTAGTAGCAGGCATACTGTC
>BLSH010420403.1:140651-151138 GCA_018402905.1 Glandirana rugosa
GGTATATGGAAGGAGAAGGGTACATGAGTATTTGTACAAACTGTACAACTCCCGTATAAAAAAGGGGGTAAAGTTACGGGAAAAAGACAGAAAATTTGGACAAAACTATGGTATTTATTAACGGTGACTAGCGTTCAAGGTTATAAAGTTCGTATGTAAAATAAACTAATGAAAAATCACCGTGACCTACCGTGACTGATAATATCCTAAATTCATACGAGTAGTCGAGAGAGATCACCGGAATTAAGTGTGTAGGTAACGTGTCTTATATCGGTCTCTTGTAAGTCAAAACCGGATAAGGGTGACAAAAATACAAAAAAGACGCAAAGTCCTTCGGGTGTATTTGTAAACAAAATTTGCACAGCTGATCAAAACTGCATGTATATTGATTCTGTGGGAATAGGCCAAAACTGAATGTTCTCTGGCTATATTCTGTGCAATGGATGTGTGAATTAAGGCCACTAGAGAGAGCTGATGAGCATACTTAAATCCT
The DNA here is from genome assembly GCA_018402905.1 of Glandirana rugosa. Taxonomy (NCBI): domain Eukaryota; kingdom Metazoa; phylum Chordata; class Amphibia; order Anura; family Ranidae; genus Glandirana; species Glandirana rugosa. The sequence continues at coordinate 141,145 of BLSH010420403.1, forward strand.
ATAATAGTCAGTGCCATCCAGTGCCACTAAAAAGTAATCAAATAAAATGTATGCTTGAAATATTGGAACTTGCGATCAGTGGCAATTATTTATGGTATCAAAACAGGTTTAAAAGACAGAAAAAGGGCATTGAAATGGGGGAAAAAATATGCCCTCAACATGTCAAACATGTTTATGAGTACATGGGAAGAGGAAGGTATATGGAAAATTGAGACCAGAATTTAGAGTCTATAAAAATATATTGATGAGATTTTTATTCCGTGGGAGGGGTCAAAATCTACACTTAAAGAGTAATAAATAATCAATATGGCATTTTATTTAGAGGGAATTACAGTAGACAGAGGGTTGCCTATTTGGACTTGGCAGTATACACAAATGAATACCGATTGATTATACACTTGTGCCCACTTTAAACAAATGAGTAGAAATGGGTACATTCCAAAGGGCAGTTGCCATCACCCAAAATGCTTGAATGCAATACCAAGGGGAAAATATATGCGGGGCAGGATAAATTGTGACAAGGAATGTGATTTTGAAACACAAATATATTGCCAGAAAGGTTCTTGGAGAAAGGGTATAATAAAAGACATTCAGAGATCAGATAAAAGTCCAAGTTAAACTGGAAGTTCAGGCAAAACCTGACTAACACTAAACCTGCTCTCTGCCACATTCTAAACCTAATGTATCTAACCCTGTAAAGCAAAAATCACTATACTGTATGTACCTATTCTGCAGCCGATCTAGTCCGGTCCCAGCTGTCAGTCGGCTTCAGTGTGGAGGTGGATGCAGGAGAGGCAGGTGACAACAGAAGCCTCATACTAACTCTTTGGGTGACATCCCTTCCCAGCCATTTCACAGCCATTGTCGATCCCCTCCTGCACACAGCATCCGTCACTGGAGACTGGACCAGATCGGCTGTAGAATAGGTAAGTACAGTGATTTTTGCTTTACATGGTTAGATAGATTAGGTTTAGAATGTGGCAGAGAGCAGGTTTAGAGTTAATACGATTTTGCCTGGACTTACATTTTAAAGTCATTGTAAAGGTTAGTTTTTCTTTTTTTGTAAAATAAGAAGCATGTGACACTTACCTGCTCTCTGCAAGGGTTTTGCACAGAGCGGCCCCGATCTTTCTTTTCTGGAGTGTCCCGGCAGTGCTCCTGGCTCTTCCTCTTCATTGGGTGCCCCCACAGTGAGACGCTTTCCATGGGGGCACCCATGTGGGCACGTTCCCGAGCTGCTGCGTACATTAACTTAGACAGCAGGACATGGCGCCACCCCCACATCACTGGATTTCATTGACAGCAGTGGGAGTCAATGGCTCCCACTGCTATCAAGCTATCCAATAAGGACCCGAGACAGTGGCTGGAGCTGCTGGCTTGTGCTGGTCCCTGGAAAAATTGGGTTCAGGTAAGAAAAAGAGAGGCTCTGGGGGGCAGCTGCAGCGCAGAATGTTTTCCACCTTAATGCATAGAATGCATGGATCTAAATAGAGAGGAGTTACTTGTAACTAAACCTAAGAAAACAGACTATGGTATAGTGCCTAGTTTGGAATATAACAGCATAGATCCATCGAAAAAATAGTAAGAAACCATTGGCCCATTCTGTTTAACCAGTTCCCACCTGGCCTATAGTCAAATGACGGCTAGGCGGGACCTTCGTCACTCCAGGTGGACGTCATATGATGTCCTCCCAGGCCGCACTGCGATGCTATCGGTCTCCGGCTGTGTCCACCAGTGTACTGCACTGGTGACAGTATGTGAAAAAAAAATATAGAAGAAACTATTTTTTTAAATTTCTTAATTTTCCCAAATTGTGACACGTTTATTCATTTATTTATTTTTACATAGGGTCACCAGTGCAGTACATTGTTATCATATAATAAGTGTGGCAGTGATCAGGGACACTGATTGGTGACAGTATGTAAAAGAAAAAAAAGTTTAAGAATTTTTTTTACATTATTTAAAAAAAAATGTTTTCTTTCTCATTACATTTTTTTTAACACACTGTGACCAGAGCAATACAGTGTTACCATAATAACATTTATTACTATGGGGAAGTGATCAGGATTTTTTTTTTACACATTATGATTGCTTATACAAGTGAATTTCACTGTATCGGGCCGGTACACTGATCATTCATTGGCCATGGGGCCATGTTGCGGCGCGATCTGTCACCGGCTGTGTCCGCCGCAAAGTGGCTCCATGGCCACACAAGGCACATTCTGAGAGGACGTCATATGAAATTCCAGTTGAATGTCCCACCCTGCTGTCATTTGACAATAGCTGGGCAGGAAGTGGTTAAGTAAATACAAAATATCTTTATAAGACTCCATTCACATTTGAATGGGGGCCATTGAAAAGAATGGGGTGTGATTTGTAATGCGACTTTGATGTCCAAAGTCACATGACAATTCGCACAACTGTGACTAGAACCTTAAAGTGTTACTAAACCCACAACAGTAAAATCAGTCTGTATATGCAGTAAAGCATGTTTGTTATACTGACTGTGGATCCTAAGTTGCTTATCCTCCGCATTGTCTACAAAGACTCTTTGATCCTGTCTTCTCTGATCCTCCCTTTCTTTTAACGTCCCCAATACATCTGCTGATAGTACAGAGCCTTAGAGGCACTCTGCAGATGCTCAGTTTGGTGTGTACTACTAGAACCTTTTTTTTTTTTTCGGGAGGTTGAATGTGATCAGCACAGGGCCGATCAGCACTGTCCAGACAGAGGGTTATGGGTCATGCAGCCTCATAGGACAGTCAGAGGAGAATGAAAACTCCTCCTACAAGCTTTAATCAGTGCTCAGCCAGACACTGATAGACTGCTATATACTGCTGATGAGAAAAGGCATTTAGCAGTTTATATTTATTAAAATAATTGCACTTCCATGCAGGGCCGGTGCCAGGATTTTTGTGTACATAGGCGAAGGTGCATTTTGGTGCCCCCCCCCCCCCCATCCTTCCACCACCGCAACCCCAGACACCAGCTCTGCTGGGGGGATGGGACTCAAAGAAACAAAGAAAAAACATGCATTATTTAAGTGTGAACCAGAATAAAATGCAATGTGATAGATATCAAGAATAATTAATACATGTACATTCCAAAGTGCTAGTGCAATCAATAATATGTATAAAACATACATATCATATAAAAAGTCCAATAGAATTGTGCTATGATAAACTTGTGTAGATCCACTGCAAGTTGTTTGCACCAACTTCAGTGTAACATCATCAAGACACAAGAGCACATATCATATGCTTATAAAAAAATTTGACTTTAAAAAATTATGAGGTCATGTGTGCTTGTCATCTGCCGGATATTTGCAGCCACTTCACTCAAAAAAGCAACAATGCACTTATGATGGATTTCTCCCAAAAATGACCTTTGGCCACTCTGTCCAGTCCGGTACCAACCACAGGAAACCCTGTATATGCAAAGAATAATGCTATAGTACACTTAGGACCTACATGTATTAATTATTCTCTCTATCACATTGCACTTTAGGCACTTTTACATGAAAAGTCCAATTGGATTAGTCTGTCTGTTTTTTTAGGTGGACCCAATTGGACCCTCCATTCTCTTGGAGCAGCGGGTGTAATTTCCAATCCAATCCACTAAAATGAATGGAGCCCTGGTTCAGATATATGCGATGCGGGAACCGGTGCGATTATAGAGCCAGTTCCCGCGTCGCATTCTTCCGGCAGGCAGTTCACACTGCTTTCTGTGAACTGCTGCGGGTGTCACTTAACAAAGTTAATGACACCCCCAGAATTGTTCACAGATCGCAGTGCGAACTGTAGATTCATACAGGAATTGGATTGCACAGGTGAGAATACACATGCCATGTGACTGTGGGAAAAAAAGGTCCCTGCACCTTTTTTTGTGCGAATTCAATGCGAGTTCATCCATACAAGTGTATGGCTGAACTTGCATTGCTCAGAGATCGCATGTGTTTGGCACCTGCGGTGCGGGTGCGAATCACATGCAATCTCTGAGATTGCACATCTGACCGCCCATACAGCCTAGCGGGGCTCCATCCCACCCGGCTCAGCTGAGATCAACTCCCAGATCCCCCGCTAAGCAATGCAGAGTCACTCCGTGTCTTCTGTTCTGTCCCCATCTCCATATAGCTTCTCTAACTGCCCCCCCCCCATGTCTCCTTCTGTCCCCATCTCTCTTTTCCCCTTGCTCTATGTCTCCTTCTCTGTCCTCTATCCCACGTGTTCACCCTACATGCAGCAGGCTGTATATAATAAAAGCACACACAGTCACACATGTAACCCATGTCCTCCTACCTTCCCCAGGGGATCTTCATCTCTGCCATTCAAGTTGCTTCCTGTGCCGGCTGGCCCCGCCCCCTGCTCTCACTCGGCTTCTCCCCCTGCTCTCCCGGGCTCCTTCTCATCTGAATCGCCTCCAGTCCAGCGGCGATTGTTTGTGTGCTCTGCGCTGGACTGGGGGTGGGACTTCGTGGCAGGGGATTGTTTACAGCAAAGGCTGGAGGGGGAGAAATGAGCATCCTTCCTCTCCCGCAACTTACTGTGACAGAAGGAGGAGGGGGAGGGGCGTGGAGAGCGGATCTAAAGGTGTGTGGAGACAGCTCTGAAGTCACAGTGCCGGGGCTGTGCTGCCTATCACTGCTGTGCCGAACGAGGAAAACGGGTGCGAGCGGGGGCGGCGCCAGCATAGGTATTACTTAAGAGAAGTCCTGGCTTTAGTGTCCCCCCTCTCCTGGCGCCCTCAGGCGGCTACCTGGGCTGCCTTATGCTGGCACCGGCCCTGCTTCCATGCTCTGTGTACTGTGGGAGACCAGATAGAGTGAATGCTGGGTCCTTGGTTTAGTAACACTTTAATGTCAAATACTGAAAGAAAATAGTTTCAAAAATCACAGACATATATACATACCCTTATTCAACCAATAAAAAAGACAATGTTGTATTTTTTATTGGTGGAAGAAGGGTATTTATATATGTGTGTGATTCTTTTACTATTTTCATTCAGTATTTGTTTTTTTATTTTTTTTTGATACACTACGTGTGTCCTGAGAAAGCAATTTCCCATTGATTGGTATTCTAGTCACCTTTTTTCTTTTGTATTAATACATATGCTGCACGGACCGCACTGAATTAGTGAGTTGGTATATTTCTACGGTTTAAACCATTTCACATCTTTATTAGCAGTAAAAACTGACAGGGGTTCTAATTCTTCCCTACTGTATCCATCCCACTGGATTTTTCATGAGATGAGAGGTTTTTCGTCTTCCTCTGGATTAATTGTGTGTATAGAATTGTGTATATGGGATTGTATGAGATATTTATCTACAGTATCTCACAAAAGTGAGTACACCCCTCACATTTTTGTAAATATTTTATTATATATTTTTATGGGACACCACTGAAGAAATTACACTTTGCTACAATGTAAAGTAGTGAGTCTACAGCTTGTATAACAATGTAAATTTGCTGTCTCCTCAAAATAACTCAACGCACCGCTATTAATGTCTAAACTGCTGGCAACAAAAGTGAGTACACCCCTAAGTGAAAATGTCCAAATTGGACCCAATTAGTAATTTTCCCTCCCCGGTGTCATGTGACTTGTTATTGTTACAAGGTCTCAGGTGTGAATCGGGAGCAGGTGTGTTAAATTTGGTGTTATTGCTCTCACTCTCTCATACTGGTCACTGGAAGTTCAACATGGCACCTCACGGCAAAGAACTCTCTGAGGATCTGAAAAAAAAGAATTGTTGCTCTACATAAAGATGGCCTAGGCTATAAGATTATCAAGACTCTGAAACTGAGCTGCAGCACGGTGGCCAGGACCATACAGCGGTTTAACAGGACAGGTTCCACTCAGAACAGGCCTCTCCATGGGTGGCCAAAGAAGTTGAGTGTATGTGCTCAGCGTCATATTCAGGATGTCTTTGGGAAATAGATGTATGAGTGCTGCCAGCATTGCTGCAGAGGTTGAAAGGGTGGGGGGTCAGCCTGTCAGTGCTCAGACAATATGCCGCACACTGCATCAAATTGGTCTGTATGGATGTTGTCCCAGAACGAAGCCTCTTCTAAAGACGACGCACAAGAAAGCCTGCAAACAGTTTGCTGAAGAAAAGAAGACTAAGAACATGGATTACTGGAACCATGTCCTGTGGTCTGATGAGACCATGACACATTTTTCTGGTCCAGATGGTGTCAAGCGTGTGTGGCGGCAACCAGGTGAGGAGTAAAAAGACCAGTGTGTCTTGTCTACAGTCAAGCATGGTGGTGGGAGTGTCATGGTGTGGGGCTGCATGAGTGCTGCCGGCACTGGGGAGCTACAGTTCATTGAGGGAACCATGAATGCCAACACGTACTGTAACATAATGAAGCAGAGCAGAATTCCCTCCCTTTGGAGACTGGGCCACAGGCCAGTTTTCCAAAATGATAATGACCCCAAACACACCTCCAAGACGAACACTGTCTTGATAAAGAAGATGAGGGTAAAGGTGATGGACTGGCCAAGCATGTCTCTAGACCTAAACCCTATTAAGCATCTGTGGGGCATCCTCAAACGGAATGTGGAGAAGCGCAAGGTCTCTACCATCCACCAGCTCCGTGATGTCATCATGGAGGAGTGGAAGAGGACTCCAGTGGCAACCTGTGAAGCTCTGGTGAACTCCATGCCCAAGAGGGTTAAGGCAGTGCCAGAAAATAATAATGGCCACAAAAATATTGACACTTTGGGCCCAATTTGGACATTTTCACTTAGAGGTGTACTCATTTTTGTTGCCAGCAGTTTAGACATTAATGGCTGTGTGTTGAGTTATTTTGGGGGAACAGCAAAGTTACATTGTTATACAAGCTGTACACGCACTACTTTAAATTGTAGCAAAGTGTGATTTCTGAAGTGTCACATGAAAATATATAATAAAATATTTACAAAAATGTGAGATACTGTATATACAGTGGGTACGGAAAGTATTCAGACACCCTTACATTTTTCACAACACCCCATATTGACAGAAAAACACAAAATTGTTGACATTTTTGCAGATTTATTAAAAAAGAAAAACTGAAATATCACATGGTTCTAAGTATTCAGACCCTTTGCTGTGACACTCATATATTTAACTCAGATGCTGTCCATTTCTTCTGATCATCCTTAAGATGGTTCTACACCTTCATTTGAGTCCAGCTGTGTTTGATTATACTGATTGGACTTGATTAGGAAAGCCACACACCTGTCTATATAAGACCTTACAGCTCACAGTGCATGTCAGAGCAAATGAGAATCATGAGGTCAAAGGAACTGCCTGAAGAGCTCAGAGACAGAATTGTGGCAAGGCACAGATCTGGCCAAGGTTACAAAAAAATTTCTGCTGTACTTAAGGTTCCTAAGAGCACAGTGGCCTCCTTAAATGGAAGATGTTTGGGATGACCAGAACCCTTCCTAGAGCTGGCCGTCCGGCCAAAATGAGCTATCGGGGGAGAAGAGCCTTGGTGAGAGAGGTAAAGAAGAACCCAAAGATCACTGTGGCTGAGCTCCAGAGATGCAGTCGGGAGATGGGAGAAAGTTGTAGAAAGTCAACCATCACTGCAGCCCTCCACCAGTCGGGGCTTTATGGCAGAGTGGCCCAAAGCATTCCTCAGTGCAAGACACATGAAAGCCTGCATGGAGTTTGCTAAAAAAAACTCCTGAAGGACTCCAAGTGGGTGAGAAATAAGATTCTCTGGTCTGATGAGACCAAGATAGAACTTTTTGGCTTTAATTCTAAGCGGTATGTGTGGAGAAAACCAGGCACTGCTCGTTATCAACTGTCCAATACAGTCCCAACAGTGAAGCATGGTGGTGGCAGCATCATGCTGTGGGGGTGTTTTTCAGCTGCAGGGACAGGAGGACTGGTTGCAATCGAGGGAAAGGTGAATGCAGCCAAGTACAGGGATATCCTGGACAAAAACCTTCTCCAGAGTGCTCAGGACCTCAGACTGAGCCGAAGGTTTACCTTCCAACAAGACAATGACCCTAAACTCACAGCTAAAATAAGGAAGGAGTGGCTTCACAACAACTCCGTGACTGTTCTTGAATGGCCCAGCCAGAGCCCTGACTTAAACCCAATTGAGCATCTCTGGAGAGACCTAAAAATGGCTGTCCACCAACGTTCACCATCCAACCTGACAGGGCTGGAGAGGATCTGCAAGGAGGAATGGCAGAGGATCCCCAAATCCAGGTGTGAAAAACTTGTTGCATCTTTCCCAAAAAGACTCATGGCTGTATTAGATCAAAAGGGTGCTTCTACTAAATACTAAGCAAAGGGTCTGAATACTTAGGACCATGTGATATTTCAGTTTTTCTTTTTTAATAAATCTGCAAAAATGTCAACAGTTCTGTGTTTTTCTGCCGATATGGGGTGCTGTGTGTACAATAATGAGGGGAAAAAATGAACTTAAATGATTTTAGCAAATGGCTGCAATATAACAAAGAGTGAAAAATGTAAGGGTGTCTGAACGCTTTCCATACCCACTGTATATATATATATATATATATATATATATATATATATATATATATATATATATATTGTGGGAGATTAGCTTGTGGGGATCACCTTTCCTGGGAAAAAGGCAGCTTGAAGGCAAACTTTCTTAAAAGTCTGGCAGGTTGCCAGTTTTAATTGATAAAAGGTTGCAAGTCATAAAACAAACAAAATAGCAAAAACAACTCCTTGCCGTCCGGCGATAAACTATACAAAGTAGGTTACCTCTCTATATGGTGTCTGGCTCGTCCCAGACACCTCCAAACAAAACAAATGCAAATCGTTTCTTTCCGAGTCCTTAGAGCAACAAATTGCCAAGGTGTAGCTCTCTCAGTGTACCTTTTCTTTTTGAGTCCTTACAGCAACAAATTCCCAAGGTGTAGCTCTCTCAGTGTAGTGTAGATACTGTGTCCCAGGCCAGAGCAACACTGAGTTCTCTTCCTGGTCATTCAAAGCAGCTGAAGGGGGATTTTGTGTGGACCAGATACTCTGGGTCAGAACCAGCTCTGCCACGGTGGCTGGCAAAACCCGGGCCGGATTCTTTCTAGTTCACTCCAAGTGAACGAATGCGAGGTGACGGATATTGCCCGTCCACTATTTTGCCTCACATAAAGTCACATATCCCACCCTTCTGCTCAAGCCCCTGTGGCTGAGCAACTGTCACACCCATACAGTGGACCCGGGAAAGGGCATCCGCATTGTTTTGCAGCTTTCCCGCCCTATGTTCCACTATAAACTTTTAGGGGTGTAGGGACAAAAATCACCTTGTCACCCTACTATTTTTTTCCCTGTTGTCCCTTGTTGTTCAGGGGGGCATGGTCGGTAACCAGCCTAAATGGTTTGTCCAACAAATAATACTTTAGAGTCTCCAAGGCCCATTTAATAGTGAGAAATTCTTTCTCGACAATGGCATAATTTTTTTAGAAACATAGAAAAGTGACGGCAGAAAAAGACTGAGTAGTCCATCGAGTCTGCCCCTTTTTATTTTATTTTTTTTTTATTTTTTATTTTTTATTTATTTATTTATTTTTTTATATATATATTTTTTTTTTTACATTAACCTTGTTGTTTGACTATGGATTTATGTTTATCCCAAGCATGTTTAAAGCCATTTACTGTTGACTGTCTCACAACCTCTCCAACACTCTGTCAGTTGTCATTTACCGAAATTTGTACGAACCCTATTTGTATTTAGGTATCAGTTTGTTGTTCCAATTACATTTTTTTTTTTATATATATATTTTTTTATTTATTTATTTATTTTTTATTTTTTATTTTTTTTTTATTTTATTTTTCCCCGTCTGAGCTACCTGATGAGTCAGAAAAAGACGGCAGTGAAAAGATACAAAGATTTTTTTAATACGGTAACAGCTCTTTCTTAAAGAGTGATAATTTACCCGGAACCTCTGAGATTTCATAATAAACAACCTGTTTGGTAAATCCGACCAATGGCTGGTACGGGGGGACTTGTTGTTCCCTGTT
>BLSH010420428.1:26093-64904 GCA_018402905.1 Glandirana rugosa
CATACCGACTTAACAGTACCCATCTCAACTCGCTTGGAGACCTTCAAGCCCAAGACGACCAGGCAGGCTTGAAGCCCTGTTTCAGGCCCAGGCCCAGGCCTGCCTTGGGCTTGTTCGCGTGCCTGTTGCTTGGGGTAACTTTAGTTACCCCTGGGCTTGAAAATCCGTGTTTTTACCGACATCGTTTCAGGACCTTTCGGGGTCTCCCGACGTTTTCCTTCATTTTACCCCCATTCCCATCCCGTTCACGGGATGTTTTTTTACCCCTGTCCCTTTATTGAATTTTAATTTTTTTATTTTTGTATTTTTTACGTTTTTTTAGAACAGTTATATGGCTTCTACCGTTAATTAATACTTTTCAGACACAGTTTGAAGATGATCCACATTCACCTCCATTTTTGCATTTTTTATGTTTTTATTTTTTTAATTTTAAGTTATTTCCCTGTCCCCATTTTTTTGTAGGGCACTTGCCCTACCCTTACCCCCATTTTACTTCCTTTTGCAGCCCTCTGGGGCTTTCCAGGACTTTGCTACAGCCATTTTTGTGCCTAAAAGTTCGGGTCCCCATTGATTTCAATGGGGTTCGTTGTCCGTGCGCTTGTTCGGGTTCCGTCCGGACCCGGACCCGGACTTTGTCCCGAAGTTCGGACGGACCAGCAGAACCCGAACTTCCAGAGGTTCGCTCAACTCTACCCATGACAATTCAGCCATACACCAGTGTCCATTACAATGCAGCCATATACCAGTGCCCATGACAATGCAGCCATACACCAGTGCCCATGACAATGCAGCCATATACCAGTGCCCATGACAATGCAGCCATACACCAGTGCCCATGACAATGCAGCCATACACCAGTGCCCATGACAATGCAGCCATATACCAGTGCCCATGACAATGCAGCCATACACCAGTGCCCATGACAATTCAGCCATACACCAGTGCCCATGACAATGCAGCCATACACCAGTGCCCATGACAATGCAGCCATATACCAGTGCCCATGACAATGCAGCCATATACCAGTGCCCATGACAATGCAGTCTTACCTGTGTCAACAGGTCAGAGAGAAGGATTCAAATTTTCCAGTTCCTGCTGTACTATGATGATGTCATCAGACATCGCCCGGCCGTCACTGAGAAGACAGAGCAGCCCGAGCAGCCACAGTACTCCATTCGGCCACTGGGGCTGCTCTGTCTTCTCACTGTGTGAGAAGTGACACAGCGGCGTTCTTGGATGTCCGGGAGCTCGCAGTCTGATGCGTGCTCCCGGCAGCAGAGGTGGTGGGGGGGGAATTGTACTGGTATATACGCACCATAAGACGCAGGGACACTTTCCCCCATTTTTTTTTGGGGGGGGGAGTGCGTCTTATGGTGTGAAAAATAAAAATCCTACAAGGGTGAAATTATGGGGGATTCCTGGCCGGTGAAGAAACCTCTGGGTTATACACAAAAAAACAGAGCAGTGATGAATCTTTATTGGTCCCATTGTTGGTGGGAGGACGGGTTTTCTCTTCATTTGGGTACAATGTGACATTTGTAACATTTTGTATCCTTAGTAATTAAAAAAAAGTCTTATCATTAAAATTACACTGTGCTATAGGTACGGCACTTTTAAGGCACAGCATTCATTTTACTGTAATGTAGTTACCTTGTAATAATAAATATATAAAGTCTATATCGGTGGCTTGTGATGAAAAGGATAATGTCCAAGAAACGCGTTGAGCCGTAAAGACTTATATGGGAACATACTATAGTATTAATGACCTCTTTTTATATTTTTGTATTTTATTATGATGTTCCTTTGTTGTGCAATAAGAGTATAGATTGGTGTTGTTTTTAAAGAAATATGAACAGTAAAATGTGTTTTTACAGTAAAACAAATGCTGTGCCTTAAAAGTCCCATGCCAATACCACAGAGTGCTTTCGTTTTCAATGGTTTTTAGTCAGAATTTTGAAAAGTATACAAAACCAGCAATAGCCGTTATGACTAGACATGTGCACTGCCGAAAAATTTGTATGTTTTCGTTTCATTAATTTTTTTTTTTTTGTAAATTCGAGAAATTCGGAATTCGTAGATTCGAAAATTCGAAAATTTGGAAATTCGAAAATTCAGAATTTGGAAATCTGAAAACTGGAAAATAAGAAAGAAAATCCAAAAATTTAAAAGAATGGAAAACCGAAAATTCAAAATAATAACGAATTAATAATAACTAACTATTAAATTATAGGTATTGGAATTTCCTTTTAAATTTTGCTGTTAGTGATTGTAACGAACACAAATTTATCCGAAGTTACAAAGTATGTGAAATAACGAATACCACATCTAAAGAATGGAACGGAATTAATAATAATAAAAAGTTTTTATTATTATAATTATTGTTATTTATTATTAATTTGTTATGTTCCATTCGTTTAGATGCAGCATTCGTTATTTCGGATAATTCCTAACGTCGGATAAATTCGTATTCGTTACGTTCACTAACAGCCAAATTTGAAAGGAAATTCTAATACCTACAATTTAATAGTTAGTAATAGTTAAATTATTATTAGTTAGTTATTATTTCAGATTTTTGAATTTGCATTATTTTGAATCTTCAGATTTTCATTCTTTTTTCGGATTTTTGAATTTCGAATTTCCAAATTTCTGAATTTCCATTTTTCAGAAAAACAAAAATTCTGAAATTCGAAAATATGGAAATATGAAAATTCAGAATTCGGAAATCTGAAAACTCAAAAATAAGAAAGAAAATCCTAAGATTTAAAAGAATGGAAATCCGAAAATTCAAAATAATAACGAATTAATAATAACTAACTATTAAATTATAGGTATTGGAATTTCCTATTAAATTTTGCTGTTAGTGATTGTAACGAACACAAATTTATCCGAAGTTGCAAAGTATGTGAAATAACGAATACCACATCTAAAGAATGGAACAGAATTAATAATAAATAATAATAATAAATAGTTTTTATTATTATTATTATTATTGTTATTTATTATTACTTTGTTACGTTCCATTCGTTTAGATGCGGCATTCATTATTTCGGATAATTCGTAACGTCGGATAAATTCGTATTCGTTACGTTCACTAACAGCCAAATTTGAAAGGAAATTGCAATACCTAGAATTTAACAGTTAGTAATAGTTAAATTATTATTAGTTAGCTATTATTTCAGATTTTCGAATCTTTGGATTTTCGTTCTTATTTTCGGATTTGCGTTCTTTTGAGTCTTCGGATTTTCATTTTTTTTTCGGATTTTCAAATTTTCTGATTTTTGAATTTTGAATTTGCGAATTTCAAATTTGCAAATTTTGAAAAATTCGGAATTTTGAAAAATTTGGATTTTCCTGAATTAACGAATTTGTCGAAATTCATTAAAAAACGAGTTTGGAACTAAACAAAATTGCCTGTCTTTTGTCTAGTTATGACAATAAACAATCGTTGTCATTAAACCTGGGTATAGATCTTTGCGACAGGTAAGAGTACACATTGCCATCCACATTATGCTCTTATAAAACGTGATAAAGGAAAAAACATTATGAAGAAGAACATTGGCAATAAACGATACCTATGCATACACCACAGTGTCATTTCAATGATCGTTCTAATTTAGGGGCGTGGCCCTCAAACTTCACAAATTTTGATTGGGTTTGAAGACTTTTTGATGTTGGTGTCCAACAAATCAGATTTTCTTATTCCTTGTTTATTGATTATGTGAATTCAATACCAATGACACAGATTGCTACAAATCATTACTAAATTGAAGCATCTTCCAGCAGAATTTTTTCATTAAATTTTTATTAAATTATTATTATTTTTTTTTTAATTTTATCTTTATTCAATTTCAAAGATTAAAATACAAAACAGCGCCTATTGGGCATACCCAGGCTCAATATAATGCATGGAATCATGAAACAAATGGCATATCTTAACCTCTTCCTGTCCGAAAGACGGCTACAGCGCGGACCTAAATTGCCGGGAGAGCGTCCATGGACGTCCTCCCATGCACGAGCCGCCTGTGCACCCCCTGTGGGGCGCACGTGGCGCGCTCTGTGATCATAGAGTCAATGAGACCCCGCTGATCACAGATCACGTGATGTAAATAAAGGATCTGTGATCGGCTTCCCCCCCCTCACGCTGACAGAAAAAAAGCCAATCATCAGCTGAGGACAGAGGGACATTGGTCCCGTATACGGAGAGGCACTGCTGCTATGCAGTGCCAACTACCAGTGCCCACATGTGCCACCTGCAGGTACCCAGCAGTGCCACCTACCAGTGCCCAGCAGTACCACCTATCAGTGCCCATCAGTGCCGCCTATCAATGCCCATCAGTGCTGCCAGCCTGTGGCCATCAGTGCCTCATCATCAATGCCACCTATCAGTGCTGCCTATAAGTGTCACCTACCAGTGCCCATCAGTGCCAACTATCATTGCCGCTTATTAGTGCCACCCATCAGTGCCCTTCAGTGCCACCCATCAGTGCCCTTCAGTGTCGCCAATCAGTGCCACCCATCAGTACCCACCACTGCAACCTGTCAGTGCCCAGCAGTTCCGCCTAGTGAATTAAAGTGTTTGTTCACCAATGCCAGGAGTCTTCCAAGCAAAATAGGTGAGTTGGAAGCTCTAGTGCAGGAGGAGAACTATGATTTGATTGGTATAGCTGAATCTTGGCTTCATTCTTCACATGACTGGGCTATTAATATTCCTGGCTATGCTCTCTTTCGGAAAGACAGGGTAAAACGGAAGGGTGGGTGGGTGTGTCTGTCTCTATGTGAGAAGTGATCTATGGGGGGAGTGTGAATGAGGACCTAGTTGATGGAGAGTGTGATGAGTCTGAAGCATTATGGGTAGATCTGCATATGGGTGTGCGCACTACAAAGGTTATCATTGGAGTTTATTATAGACCTCCCAGAGGTGGAGACTCTGCTCCTTGCACAGATAGAAAGAGCTGAAAGGGCTGGGACAGTGATAATAATGGGGGATTTTAACTACCCGGAAATTAACTGGAGTAATGGCACTGCTGGGACAGCTAAAGGGCAGAAATTTATAAACCTATTACCGGACAATTTTATGGTCCAGTTTATTGAGGCCCCAACTAGGAATGACGCTTTGTTGGACCTGGTAATCTCAAACCATGCAGAGCTTATTACCAATATTCATATAAAAGAACATCTGGGTAACAGTGACCATAACATGATTTCATTTAATGTAAGCTGCAAGCAACAAACACATAGGGGAAAGATAAAAACACTTAATTTTATGAGAGCAAATTTTATAAAGATGAGGGCTGCTCTCCAGGACTTAGACTGGGAGGGAATATTGGCATCGATGAACACAGAACAGAAATTGGAATTTTAAAAAAAAACTGTATGCGAACTCACTGCAAAGTATATTCCCATGGGCAATAAATTTAAAAGGCTAAAAATAAAACCTATGTGGCTCACGGCCGAAGTTAAAAAAGTTATAAATTATAAGAAAAGAGCATTTAAAAAATATAAAAATGAGGGAACACTACCATCTTTTAAATGTTACAAAGAATATAACAGAATATGTAAAAAGGAAATCAAGGATGCAAAAATTCACAACGAACGACAGATTGCAAAAGATAGAAGGACAAACCCCCAAAAATTCTTCAAATATATGAATAGTAAAAAGGTCAGGTCTGAGCATGTAGGCCCTTTACAAAATAATCTGGAGTGCGTGACTGAGGACAAAGAGAAGGCAAACTTATTAAATACTTTCTTCAGCTCTGTGTATACAAAGGAGCATGGGGGAGCTCATGTCCATGATGGGGGTGGTAGTGACACAGCCCCAAATGATCCACAATGGCTCAAAAGTGAAATGGTCCAGAAGTATTTAGACAGAATAAAGGTAGATAAAGCACCTGAACCAGATGACATCCATCCACGGATCCTAAAGGAATTGAGCTCTGTCATTTCAAAGCCATTGTATCTCATTTTTAGGGACTCCTTAATGACTGGAATAATGCCACTGGATTGGCGTAGGGCCAATGTGGTGCCCATATTTAAAAAGGGATCAAAGTCTTTACCAAGTAACTATAGACCTGTTAGTTTAACTTCTATAGCTGGGAAGATACTGGAGAGTTTAATAAAAGACCACATAGATGAGTTCTTGTTGGAAAAAATATTTTAAGCAACAGACAGCATGGATTCATGAAAGATAGAAGTTGTCAAACAAACCTGATTTCTTTTTATGAGGAGGTAAATAAAACCTTGGACAGAGGGGTGGCTGTGGACGTGGTATACTTGGACAGAGGGTTGGCTGTGGACATGGTATACTTGGACAGAGGGGTGGCTGTGGACGTGGTATACTTGGACAGAGGGGTGGCTGTGGACGTGGTATACTTGGACAGAGGGGTGGCTGTGGACGTGGTATACTTGGACAGAGGGGTGGCTGTGGAGGTGGTATACTTGGACAGAGGGGTGGCTGTGGACGTGGTATACTTGGACAGAGGGGTGGCTGTGGGCATGATATACTTGGATTTTGCAAAAGCATTTGACACCGCTCCCCACACACGGCTAATGTGTAAGGTAAAGTCTACAGGCTTGGAAAGATCAATTTGTAAATGGATAGAAAACTGGCTAAAAGACCGAATTCAGAGAGTAGTGGTTAATGATTCTTATTCTGATTGGTCTAAGGTTATCAGTGGGGTACCCCATGGCTCAGTATTGGGACCCTTAATTTTCAATATATTTATAAATGATATAGGGTCTGGGATTAAAAGTACCATTTCAGTGTTTGCAGATGACACCAAGCTATGCAGTGGAATAACTTCCTTGCAGGATGTCTCCATCTTACAAGCCGACCTCAATGCACTGTCTAATTGGGCGACTGTGTGGCAAATGAGGTTTAATGTTGATAAATGTAAAGTTATGCATTTGGGGGCTAAGAATTTGCATGCATCGTACATACTAGGGGGAGTACAACTGGGGGAATCCATAGTGGAGGAGGATCTGGGGGTGTTGGTAGATCATAAGCTTAATAATGGCATGCAATGCCAAGCTGCGGTTTCCAAAGCAAGCAAAATCCTTTCTTGTATTAAGAGAGGTATGAACTCCAGAGATAGAGACATTATTTTGCCCCCCTGTACAAATCATTAGTAAGACCTCATCTGGAATATGCAGTTCAGTTTTGGGCTCCAGTTCTCAAAAAGGATATCTGGGAACTGGAGAAAGTGCAGAGAAGGGCAACCAAACTAATAAGAGGCATGGAGGAGCTCAGCTATGAGGAAAGATTGGAGGATCTGAATTTATTCTCTCTTGAGAAGAGGAGATTAAGGGGGGATGATCAACATGTACAAGTATATAAGTGGTCCATATAGTGATCTTGGTGTTGAGTTATTTACTTTAAGGTCATCACAAAGGACAAGGGGCACTCTTTACGTCTAGAGGAAAAAAGATTTCATCTACAAATACGGAAAGGTTTCTTCACAGTAGGAGCTGTGAAAATGTGGAATAGACTCCCTCCAGAGGTGGTTTTGGCCAGCACAGTTGATTGCTTTAAAAAAGGCCTGGATTCTTTCCTTAATGTAAATAATATAACTGGGTGCTGACATTTATAGGTAAAGTTGATCCAGAGTGAATCCGATTGCCTCTCGGGGAATCGGGAAGGAATTTTTTCCCCCGTTATAGCAAATTGGATCATTGGCTTTGCTGGGGTTTTTTGCCTTCCTCTGGATCAACTGTGGGTGAAGGATTGTATACGGGATTATTTTGGTTTTATATATATATATATATATATATATATATGTATATATATATGTTTTTTTTTTTGTTTTTTTTTGGTTGAACTAGATAGACTTTTTTCAACCTGACTAACTATGTAACTAAGCTTGCCCCGTTCGCCCTGGGCACTGGATGACCTTGTCCTGGCACTGGATGTGAGTACTTCCAACCACTTATGGATTGATGCTGCTGTAAACCAGGGGGGTAGTGTAGTGGGGGGTTTCTAGCCCACTATCTGTACAGAGGCAATTATGGAGTGAAGCAATAGGTCCATAGATGGCCTTATACTAGGCCATCTAGCATAGCAACAACTACATGAGATAGCTAGGAACCTAACTGCATGTGTTCACTTGGGGGGCTTTTTGGCTCATTTTAGCCAACCTCACCATAACCTGTTTGGTTGTGCTCTTGTATAATATTCAATCTTTGGTAACTTGCTATAGTGACCATACAAAGATATCATCAATAATTGTTTGTATGTTGATTTTATAGGTACTGAACACTTCTTTAAAATGATGCGAAAAAACTATGGAAGGTTTGTTCTTCAGAAACTAAACGAGGGCCGGAGCATCATAGAGAAGGTTGGTCCCCTGACCATTTGCAGGATGTTGTTGAATTGTGTGAACAGTCAGAAAATATGGGAATTTGGAACGCCAAAGCCAGATAAGCAAAACAAAGTGATCATGCTGGTTGGTGAAACTGGCTCTGGTAAAACAGCCCTGATTAACACTATGGTCAACTTCATCCTTGGTGCGGACTGGAAGAACGATCACCGGATCCAGCTAATAGAGGATATTAATAAGAAGAGTCAAGCTTACAGCCAAACATCGAGTGTCACCATCTACCAGATCCACCATGAAGATTATTTCCGAATCCAGTATTCCATAACCATCATTGACACTCCGGGGGTTGGAGACACCGGAGGGATAAATCATGATGAGAAAATCATGCGGAAGATACGAGAATTTTTTCATAAATGCAAATTCACAGAAATCAATGCTATTTGTTTTGTGGTTAAGTCATCTTCCGCTCGGTTAACTCCAACACAGAAGTACATCTATCACAACATTTTATCCATTTTTGGGAAAGACATCAAGGATAATATAGTCTTCTTCACGACCTTCACGGATTTTCAGGAACCAAACGCTCTCTCAGCAATTATGGAGGCTGACCTTCCCTGTGCGAAGTCTGAAGATGGAAAACCTGTGTACTTCCAGGTCAATAACAGAGTGCTGTACGCAAATAACCTCCCTGATCAGCTGGGCAATCGTGCCTACAAGGCCCAAGAACTACATTGGGAGATGGGAATGGAAGACATCGAGAAATTTCTTTTACACTTTTTGCCTGGAATAGCCAGTAAAGATTTAAGTTTAACAAAAGAGGTTCTAGCAGAAAGAAATGCTTTGGAGGTAACTTTGGATGGACTTGTCAAAAAAATTGAGGATGTGATGTTTAAACGACATGAATTGGAGCAAACTGAGAGAGCTCTGAATGAACACAAGGCGGAGGTTGAAAAGAACGAACATTTTCAAATTACAGTGATGAAACGCATTAAGGAAAAGATAAAGTCATCTGAACACTCAACCAACTGCAATGAGTGTGAGTCTACATGTCACAAAGACTGCCTCGTGTATTTTAACCCTTTTGTTTATTTTTGTGAAGTGTTTAATGTGAAGAGAGAGTGTCGTGTGTGTGGACATAGCACTGAAGTCCACTGTTCAGAAAAGTCTTACTATGAAACTTTCTTGGTACTTGGAGTGATAACTTTTCCTGAAATAAAAAAAAAATATGAAGAAGAGGGGAAGAAGGTGATGACTCTAGAATATGTTCTCAATAAATTGAAGGATGACGTTCAGAAGGCAGAGGACGAGGCCCTGGAACTGATTCAGAAGGTCGACGCGATTCTTAAACGTCTCCAGGAGATCGCCCTAAAACCAAACCCAATGTCTGCTGTAGAATACATCCAGCTGCTCATCAATAAAGAAACTCAGGAAGGAAAGGATGGATATAGGGAGAGAATCGAAATGCTGGAAAAAGCCATTAAAAGATTTAATCTTATCAGTAATATTCAAGCTCAAGACGCAGCTGCCACCTTAGGCAAATTAAAAGCAGAAACTGTCATAGATCTCGACATTTATGAATAACAAGGCACCATTGGAAATCTGGAAGGTCCCAATTATCGTTTTGTTAGATTACGCTGTTCTCTATCTGCCTCCCTGTTAGCATGTTGTGTACACATGAACATAGACTACTGCAACAACAATCTTCATATATTATACTGCTAGTAGTTCATATATTATACTGCTAGTAGTAATTCCGCGTTGTGCCAGCTGAAATGCTTATTTTTAATATGGTGTTGGCTGTAATTTGTATGTTGGGTGTAATTTCCTATCTCCCATGCACTGTCTTTGTGTATATCCATGTTTCCAATAAAAAGTGAGCAGGGCCAAGCAATCCATTCATCAGCATCTGACATAATAAGACGTATCTCCAGCAGATGTCCAACAGGTTATGGGCCCAGCTACAACCAAACTACTATATACTGCTTCCAACCTGTGCCAGCAAAACCGTCTCCGAAGAAGAAAGGCCAGAAAGGACATATGATGGTTACTAACAGTTGGGCCGTCCTTTTTTTTTTTCTCTCTCTTTTAATCAGAAAAGTATTTTATTGAACACTTTTGTCAAACATTTTCCGATGTACAGTATCTCACAAAAGTAAGTACACCCCTCAGATTTGTGTAAATATGTTATTCTATCTTTTCATGTGACAACACTGAAGAAATGACACTTTGCTACAATGTAAAGTAGTGAGTGTACAGCTTGTATAACAGTGTAAATTTACTGTCCCCTCAAAATAACTCAACACACAGCCATTAATGACTAAACTGCTGGCAACAAAAGTGAGTACACCCCTAAGTGAAAATGTCCAAATTGGGCCCAAAGTGTCAATATTTTGTGTGGCCACCATTATTTTCCAGCACTGCCTTAACCCTCTTGGGCATGGAGTTCACTGGAGCTTCACAGGTTGGCACTGGAGTCCTCTTCCCCTCCTCCCTGACGACATCACAGTGCTGGTGGATGTTAGAGACCTTGCGCTCCTCCACCTTCCGTTTGTGGAGGCCCCACAGATGCTCAATAGGGTTTAGGTCTGGAGATGCTTGGCCAGTCCATCACCTTTACCCTCAGCTTCTTTAGCAAGGCAGTGGTGGTCTTGGAGGTGTTTGGGGTGATTATGTTGGAATACTGCCCTGTGGCCCAGTCTCTGAAGGGAGGGGATCATGCTCTGCTTCAGTATGTCACAGTACATGTTGGCATTCATGGTTCCCTCAATGAACTGTAGCTCCCCAGTGCCGGCAGCACTCATGCAGCCCCAGACCATGACACTCCCACCACCATGCCTGACTGTAGGTAAGACACACTTGTCTTTGTACTCCTCACCTGGTGGTCGCCACACACGCTTGGCACCATCTGAACCAAATAAGTTTATCTTGGTCTCATCAGAGCACAGGGCATGGCTCCAGTAATCCATGTCCTTAGTCTGCTTGTCTTCAGCAAACTGTTTGCAGGCTTTCTTGTGCATCATCTTTAGAAGAGGCTTCCTTCTGGGATGACAGCCATGCAGACCAATTTGATGCAGTGTGCGGCGTATGGTCTGAGCACTGACAGGCTGACCCCCCACCCCTTCAACCTCTGCAGCAATGCTGGCAGCACTCATACGTCTATTTCCCAAAGACAACCTCTGGATATGACGCTGAGCACGGCACTCAACTTCTTTGGTCGACCATGGAGTGGCGCTGTTCTGGGTGCAACCTGTCCTGTTATACCGCTGTATGGTCTTGGCCACCGTGCTGCAGCTCAGTTTCAGGGTCTTGGCAAACTTCTTATAGCCTAGGCCATCTTTATGTAGAGCGACAATTCTTTTTTGGATCCTTAGTGAGTTCTTTGCCATGAGGTGCCATGTTGAACTTCCAGTGACCAGTATGAGAGAGTGAGAGCAATAACACCAAATTTAACACACCTGCTCCCCATTCACACCTGAGACCTTGTAACACTAACGAGTCACATGACACCGGGGAGGGAAAATGGCTAATTGGGCCCAATTTGGACATTTTTACTTAGGGGTGTACTCACTTTTGTTGCCAGCGGTTTAGACATTAATGGCTGTGAGTTATTTTGAGGGGACAGCAAATTTACACTGTTATACAAGCTGTACACTCACTACTTTACATTGTAGCAAAGTGTCAGCTCTTCAGTGTTGTCACATGAAAAGATAGAATAAAATATTTACAAAAATTTGAGGGGTGTACTTACTTTTTTGAGATACTGTACATACATTTCAGTCTATATAATCAAATTCACTTACATTGTGCATTGTCAACATTTCGATCAAAGCTGTACATTGCATATTCATATATTTCCTTACATCAGCATATGGTCAATAATATCCTATACTTAGGGATAAACATTGCATATTCGGTCCATTCAGCCATTAGGGAATAGCCAGGGGCGTCACTACAGGGGTTGCAAGGGTTGCAATTGCCTGTGTGCCTCCCTTGTACACCTGAATAGGAGGGATGGCGGGGGTGGCATTTAGAGGTACCGATCTCCTCCATTTTCCTCCTAATGCAGGAGATTGGTTTCTCTATATGCTGCCCCCGCCGCCCCTCCTATCCAGTTTACTTGTCTCCTGCTGTTTCCCTGGTCCCCCCCTCCTCTCTCCTGCCAGCTGCTGTAGAAGATGAGTCATAATGGAGAGATGGGAACGGGTCGGTGAATTTGTCATTTACTGGCTCCTTCCTTTTCTGAATGGACAGAGTCAGTGATTGGTACCAATCGGTTCATTCATAACTGAAGCATAGTAAACTGTTTTTACTATACTTCCGTTTCTGAATGAATGGGAGGCTCAGTGCTCAGCTATTCCTGTCCATTCATTCTGTGCAGCTGAGGCCACACAGATGGAGAATGATGGCTGAGATTTGTTTAGACCCCCTGATATCTCATCAAAGCCCCCCCAACAGGGCTCCTAAAATAAATTGTAAAAAATTGTAAAAATAAAATAGTAAAAGAAATAAAATGAAATCGTAAAAAAATAATAAAATTCAAATAAAAATTAAAAACTACTGACGCCAGTGAGGGAACTGTCAGGGTTGCAAAGGTTGCAGTTGTGACCGGGCCCTGGCATTTCACCGCCATGGGGGGGCTGAAGATGGCAGAAAGGGGGCCCCGCTGCAGAACTTGTGAAAGGGCCCCGCTGCAGGACAGGTGGGAAGGGGGAAGGGCCCTGGCCAGGGGTCAGGGGGGCCCTTCATAATTTCTTGCACCGGGGCCCTGAAGGTTCCTAGTTACGCATAGCAATAATCTAGACATTACCAATTCTCTGGGACTCAACTCTGGTGTGTCAAGCCATGGGGACCACAATCATTCAGATTCACCCAGGTTCCCCCTGTGCTGATTCATTCCATAATAAGTGTGTTACCCATAAGCTTTATCCAGAAGGCTACCGTTGGTGGTACCTCTGATTTCCAGCGCACCAAGCCTGAAACAAAGCTCTCGAATATGGAATTCTGACCATTTCATCGGGGATAACTTCCTCCAACACTCCCAAGATACAGCACAGTGGGTCAAGGTGCACCTTTGTTTGAAATACCCAATTAAGTGTATTAACCACTGTATTCCAGTAGCGGTGGAGTTTTGGGCATCTCCACAGGAGGTGAGTCGGGGCCGTCTTTAACCATTTCAGATCCTTAGGATGTCCATGGACGTCCTGGGATTTCAGTGGTGATATCTCAATGATGTCGGCACCTGCAGGCATCATTAAGGTATCGTTTTTTTTCCTCAGGCGATTCCCATCACCGTAATAAGAACGATCATAGTGGCAGTTCAGCCGCTTGATCGTTCTTACAGGCGACGGGAGGGGATGTTCCCCAACCCCCCGCCGCCCTGCTTCTCAGGACTCACCTGAGCGACTGGTAACCAGGAGAAGGAATCGCCTGCCGCCAGATCTTAGTACCAGAGATTTCCGAGGGACAGGTGGCCCTCGGTCATCTCTATGGCTCTCGGAGGCCCGGGCACACGTCATGACGTCACTTCCGGGTCTCCTGAATTAAACAAAGGCAGTTAAAGGAGTAGGAAAGGCTGAGATTGTCCGTTTTCTTTTCTTCTAATCTCAGCCTTTCCTTATTCCTTAGTCTTATAGACCCCAGATCCCTCAATAAAGAGGACCTGTCACCTCCTATTACTGTCACATGGGATGTTTACATTCATTATAGACCCCAGATCTCTCCATAAAGAGGACCTGTCACCGCCTATTACTGTCACATGGGATGTTTACATTCATTATAGACCCCAGATCTCTCCATAATGAGGACCTGTCACCTCCTATTACTGTCACATGGGATATTTACATTCATTATAGACCCCAGATATCTCCATAAAGAGGACCTGTCACCTCCTATTACTGTCACATGGGATGTTTACATTCATTATAGACCCCAGATCCCTCCATAAAGAGGACCTGTCACCTCCTATTACTGTCACATGGGATGATTACATTCATTATACACCCCAGATCTCTCCATAAAGAGGACCTGTCACCGCCTATTACTGTCACATGGGAGGTTTACATTCATTATAGACCCCAGATCTCTCCATAAAGAGGACCTGGCCCCGCCTATTACTGTCACATGGGATGTTTACATTCATTATAGACCCCAGATCTCTCCATAAAGAGGACCTGTCACCTCTTATTACTGTCACATGGGACGTTTACATTCATTGTAGACCCCAGATCTCTCCATAAAGAGGACCTGTCACACACATTTCCTATTACAAGGGATGTTTACATTCCTTGTAATGGGAATAAAAGTGATCCAAAAAAAAAAAATTAAAGTGAAAGTGTAAAAATAAAAAAATAAATAAAAGTAAAATAAGAAATAAAAAAAATTTAAAGCGCCCCGTCCCCGCAAGCTCGTGCACAGAAGCGAACGCATACTTAAGTCGCGCACGCATATGTAAACGACGTCCAAACCACACATGTGAGGTATCGCCGCGTGCGTTAGAGTGAGAGCAATAATTCTAGCCCAAGACTTCCTCTGTAACTCAAAACACCTAACCTGTAAAAAAAATTTAAAGCAACGCCTATGGAGATTTTTAAGTACCAAAGTTCGGCGCCATTCCACGAGTTTGCGCAATTTTAAAATGTGACATGTTGGATATCTATTTACTCGGCGTAACATCGTCTTTTACATTATGAAAAAAAATTGGGCTAACTTTACTGGGTTTTTTTTAATTCATTTTTTTTTTCAAAAAAAGCGTTCGAAAAATCTCTGCGTAAATACTGCATGACATAAAAAGTTGCAACAACCTCCATTTTATTCCCTAGAATCTTTGCTAAAAAACATATATAATGTTTGGGGGTTCTGAGTAATTTTCTAGCAAAAAAAATGATGATTTGTACATGTAGGAGAGGAGTGCCAGAAATGGCCCGGATGGGAACTGGTTAATATTGATTGGACCCTGGGCAAACACTTTCTATGGAGGGGCATCTGGATTGAGGTTGAAGTCTCTCTTTGGAGGGCCCCCTGGACTGGAGGTGGCAATCTAGAGAGACTGCTTTCTCCAGTCCAGGGGCCCCTCCATAGAGAGACTAACTATCTCCTGTTCAGGGGCCCCTATTGTAGGGTGACATTAGAATGGAAAGCCCCTGGGATAGCAAATCAGTGCAGACTACAGTGACAGTAGTGCAGGAACACTGTAACCCCCTCCCCCCGCAGTGTAATGGTTAAGGTGGCCACCTGGTGTGTGCCCTCAATGTGGTCTCACCTGAGCTGGCTCAGTTGAGCCTGGTCCAGCCCCTCCCCTCCTCCTCCATAGCGGGCAGGTGTCAGTCAGGTCTGTCAGTATGGGCACAGGGTGACATGGGGCTCTTGCTGTGTGGTGAAAGGATTGGACACTATCACAGTAGGGCTTGGGGAGGGGGGGGGATTAATTTTACTCTGACTGCTCCTTCCACGACTGGCACCAGAGACCCTGGACAGTGCTGGCTGAAGTGGGCAGCTGCTTTGGGCCCACAATAATGACTGGGCCCGGGGCAGCTGCCCCTTTTGTCCTGCGTTAGAGACGGCCACTGCTTCTTCTTAGACATTTTCAGCTGCTAACCTGACAAGTTTAAAATGAAGATGCAACTGATAAGAGAAGATACACGGAAGTGTATACAGGAGCCCAGACTATATCCATCTACAGATGAGTGGACACAGAAAGATAAAAGATTTCAGATGACCATATTTCCTGCAAGAAACACAAATTGCACGAGCGCCTCTAAGTGTAAACCGTAAAAAAAGGATTTATTAAAAATCAAGATAAAAAACTACTCACAAACAGGGAGTGGTAAGGCACAATGCAGTGCTAGCCACTCTGGGTTGTAAATGGCTGACACGTCTGCTATCCGTGGAGTCCTGGATGGTAGGTTCACCGTACTGCAGTGTGGGCAAACGCCGGTGGCTCCCAGTGCTTCCTGTAGTCTGGATCTTTGTAATGGATGGACTTCACTTCCGGTGGCAGCGTGAACGGCGACGCGTTCTCGGAGCTTCCGCTCCTTCTTCAGGCCGGGATATCGCCATATTGGATCAGGGCAGCTTTATGGGCAGACGCGCGGGGACGTGCAATAGAAATAAACGCCCCCCTGCATGACAATTGCGGCCATACAAACAATACCTATAATGTACAATGCTAATTGCGCCCAAGAAAGGGGAGAGTATAAGAGGAGGGAATCAAAACGGGAGGAAAAGAATAAGAATAGCTTATCAATATGAGTGGCAGGGGAGGGCTGGGCCAAGGGGCAGGGTGGCAATTGCCCCCCTGGCCACCCTAACTTACAATCAAAATGGCCGATGGCTGCTGCCCGCTCACACTTTTTTCTTCTTGTGGAGGGTGGGGCACCCAAGGCCAGCTGTGCTGATAGGCACTTACCAGCCTGCATGATGGGCACTGATCAGGTTGCATTTGATAGGCACTGGTGAGGCTGCATTGATGGGCACTGGGGAGGCTAAGCTGCTAGGCATTGATGAGGCTGCATTGATGCATTCTTTTTGTTAAACCTCCTTTGTTGCGATTAACATTAAATGATGTTACCACATTGTATCATAGTTGTCTTGCTTCATAACATTAATATCCGTTCTATAACCAGGTGGGCATGGATGGTGAGCTGATTCGGTGGTTCATTGGGTCACTTGACTGGACTTGTCCCCCAGACCTAAGGCTGCCAGCCCTACCCTGATGAGTGGTGTAATAAAAGGGCAATATTAGATCTATTTGGTGGAGCCCCGTCAATTGAAACTAACGCTTTAGTGTAGATCCCTCACCCCAGTGGTGTATTTAGGTTTTGTGCTGCCCTAGGCCTGACTAAACTCGTTCACCCCCTAATTTAAATATGACCCACCCCTTCCTGTCAATGCCATACCCCTTCCTGTTTAAGACCCGCCCTGTCATCTGTAAATCACGCCCCTTGCTCTTTAGGCTCCATCTTTTCCTCTTAGAGCTCCACCTCTTTCTCTCTGTACATTGAAAGTGGGTACCAAGTGCAGCCTCATCAATACAGCCTCACCAGTGCCCATCAATGCAGCCTTATCAGTGCTGCCTCATCAGTGCCCATCAGCACAGCCTCACCAGTGCCCACAAATGTAGACTTACCAGCGCGCACCAGCATTGCCTCACCAGTACCCAATAAGGGTCTCCAATTGCATTCTAATCGTACCTGGCCTGGGGGTTCCGCTTGTCCTCCTCCTTATCGACACAGAACCCGGGCCAGGAGGAAGTTGTGATATGTAAGGATGCCGCGGAGGAGGGTAGGCGGAGCATTAGGCAGATGCGTGACACAGGTTTAAACACAGTTATGCCTCTCGGCTTTTGCCTAATATACTTCTTAAGCCTCGTACACACGGGACGAAGATCGTACGTACAATCATCTCAAATCGTTTGTCGGCTGTTGTATCTAGCATACTGACTGCACTACACGATCGTACGACCAAAGAAAGAACGTTCAGGTGCATGTAATTAGCATCCGGCCGTTCCTGACTTAGGAGCATGCGTGTTTTGCACAATATAACTTGTTGAACCAACTTCTCTGTACACACGATACAACGGTCGTATGACCGCTTGTTGGTACGACCAAGTTTTCTAGTTTGCTCATACAACTCCCTTGTACGACCGTCGTATGTCGGCTGTTCTAATCGCGCGTACGAACAATCGATTTCGCATACAACGGTCGTTCGTACGGCCTGTTGTATAAGATCGTTGGCCTGTGTGTACGAGGCTTAAGGAACACAATAGACGGGTGGGAAGGGATCTGCTATTGGCAGCTTTCTTCTTTTGGCTGCTGAGCTTTAAACTTCCCGCCCACACATCCAGGGCCACCTTAGTAGCATCATGGGCAAAGTAATGCACTGGGGCCCCTACAAGCCTGCCATAATTTACGCACGGCTCTCAAGAATTACAACCCACTACTACTAAATTCAACTCATTCAAATAAATGTGTGCTGCAGTTTAATACAGGTGGTGAGGAGGCAGCATATCGCCTCCTTACTGCCTGTCAATTGCCTCTGAAAATACATTTGTGTGTGGATTGCTTTCAGAGGAGCGGCAGTCTTTTTCAATCAGAGCAGCAGAGGGGGCATTAGTGTAATTTTCTAGGGAGGAGGTGCTGTTTAACTAGTTCCCGACCGCGTGCTGTGTTTTCACGGCGACAGTTGGGATGCTGAGCGCGAATCGCTGTAAAAACACGGCTATCTGCGAACAGCCGCTAGGGGGCACGCGCGCGCCGAACGCCGCACTCCAGGATGTCCGCCGGCGAGCCGCGATGAAAGAACGGGGAACCGCCGATGTAAACACAGCGGTTCCCCATTCTGTTAGTGCGGGCTTGGGAGATCTACTGATCCCTGTCACTGGGATCAGTTAGATCTCTCATGCCCATGTTAGCCCAACCCCCCCACAGTAAGAACACCCAGGGAACACGATTAACCCCTAGCTCTCCCCCCCAGGTTAACCCCTTCACTGCCAATGACATTTATACAGTAATCAGTGGACATTTAAATTTCTGATCGCTGAATAAATGTCATTGGTCCCAAAAAAGTGTCAAAAATGTCCGACATGTCCGCTGCAATATTGCAGTACCGCTAAAAATCGCAAATCACCGCCATTACTAGTAAAATAAAAACCCCAGAAATGAATTCTCACCATCCGTAAATGCGGCCACTTTTGCGCAAACCAATCAATAAACACTAATTGTGATTTTTTTTTTTAATCACAGATATGAGGAAGAATATAAATCGGCCAAAACCGGTGAAAAAAAATGTTTTTATATTTTTTTTTGGATTTGAATTTCAGCAAAAAGTAAGAAACTTGTTTTTTTTTTAGCAAAATGGTCGCTCTTCTTTTGTTTATAGCGGCGATCAGAAATGACGCAGAGGCGATCAAATACCACCAAAAGAAAGCTCTATTTGTGGGAAAAAAAGGACACAAATTTTCTTTGGGTACAACGTCGCACGACCGCGCAATTGTCAGTTAAAGCAACGCAGCGCAAAAAGTGCTCTGGTCCTAAAGCTGGAAAACCTTCCGGTTGGTAAGTGGTTAAACTAAAGCCTTGTACACACGGGACGACGATCGCATACAACAGGTCGTACTCACGACCGTTGTATGCGAAATCGATCGTTCGTATGCGCGATTTGAACAGTCGAACATACGACGGTCGTACAAGGGAGTTGTATGAGCAGACTAGAAAACTTGGTCGTACCAACAAGCGCTCATACGACCGTTGTATCGTGTGTACAGAGCAGTTGGTACAACAAGTTGTATTGTGCAAAACACGCATGCTCAGAAGTCAGGAATGGCCGGATGCTAATTGCATGCACCTGAACGTTCTTCTGCGGACGTACGATCGTGTAGTGCAGTCAGTATGCTACATACAACAGCCAACATACAATTTGCGACGATCGTACGTACGATCGTCGTCCCGTGTGTACGGGGCTTTACTCACCAATTTTGCAGTCTCTAGTGTGCATGTACTCCAATTTGCCACCTGTCCTGCACATAGGGTTGCCACATGTGTCCATCCAGGACACATATGAATTACACAGGTTGTTCTGAGGCCAATTTAATGCAGATGAGGCACCAAGTGAGTTTAATTACCACCTTAATCAGCCACAGAATCTGGCTGGGTTCACACTAGTCTGATTCTTGGACCGACATGAGGTGCACAAGTCGCATTACATCACAAAAACAATGATTCCCTATGAGAGCCGTCTTAGCTGCTCCGATTTGTGTTTTTCAAAGTCGGACCGACTTTGAAAAAGGTTCCTGTACTACTTTTGTCCGACTTTGAACCTACTTCGGCCCAGTGAAAAGCATTGAAGTCGGATCAAAGTCGTATCAGTGTCTTCACTGATCCAACTTTGGCATGCGACTTGTGCTCTGGGGATCATGAAGGGGAACTCCACGCCAAATTTAAAAAATAAACCTGGCATGGGGTCCCCCTCCGGGAGCATACCAGGCCCTTTGGTCTGGATTTTAAGGGGAACCCCATGCCGAAAAAACGGCGTGGGGTCCCCCCCACAATACATACCAGACCCTTATCCAAGCACGCAGCCCGGCAGGCCAGGAAAGGGGGTGGGGACAAGCGAGCGCCCCCCCTGACCATACCAGGCCGCGTGCCCTCAACATGGGGAGTATGGGGGCTTCGGGGCAGGGGGGACTCTGCACCCCCCCCACCCCAAAGCACCTTGTACCCATGTTGATGCGGACAAGGGCCTCTTCCCGACAAGCCTTGCCGGTGGTTGTCGTGGTCTGCGGGTGGGGTACATCGTACCCCTACCCATTTACCTGGAAAAAAATATGTACAAAAAAACCACCACACAGCTTTTTAAAATATTTTATTAAATCAGCTCCGGCGTCTTCTCCCCTCTCCGGCTCTTCTTTCTTCGGCTCTTTTGCGGGGTCTTCTATCTTCTGAGGGGTCTTCTTTCTTCTCCTTCTCTGCGGCGTCTTCTGCTCTGTTGCCGGTCTTCTCTGCTGTCCTCTTCCCTCTGTTCTTCCTCTCTTCTTCTTCTTCCCATGTTGACACGACGCGATCTCCTTCACAAATACCCTCTCTGCTGTGTGCTGTGCCTTATATTGGCATGGGGCGGTGCCACCCGCTGACATCACCCGGCAGGCCCCGCCCCTATGATGTTACACCATGGGGCAGGGCTGTGACATCATAGGGGGCAGGGCCTGCCGGGTGATGTCAGGGGGTGGCCCCGCCCCATGCCAATATAAGGCACAGCACACAGCGGAGAGGGCATTCGTGAAGGAGATCGCGTCGTGTCAACATGGGAAGAAGAAGAACAAAGGGAAGAGGCGGGCGGAGAAGACCGGCAAAAGAGCAGAAGACGCCGCAGAGAAGAGAAGAAAGAAGACCCCTCAGAAGATAGAAGACCCCGCAAAGAGCCGCAAAAGAGCTGATTTAATAAAAGATTTTAAAAACTTGTGTAGTGTGTTCTTTTTGTACATTTTTTTTCCGGTAAATGGGTAGGGGTACCCCATACTCATTTACATAGGGTGGGGGGCCGGGGCTTCCAGATTCTGCTAAGTCCCCGCTCGCAGACCCCGACAACCAACGGCCAGGGTTGTCGGGAAGAGGCCCTTGTCCTCATCAACATGGGGACAAGGTGCTTTGGGGTGGGGGGCGCAGAGTCTCCCCTGCCCCCAAGCACCCATACTCCCCATGTTGAGGACATGCGGCCTGGTATGGTCCAGGGGGGGGGGGGCTCTCGCTTGTCCCCACCCCCTTTCCTGGCCTGCCAGGCTGCGTGCTCGGATAAGGGTCTGGTTTTTTTCAGCGTGGGGGTTCCCCTTAAAACCCATACCAGACCAAAGGGCCTGGTATGCTCTTGGAGGGGGACTCCATGCCATTTTTTTTTTTTTTTAATTTGGCGTGGAGTTCCCCTTCAAGATCCCCAGAGCACAAGGTGCCTGGCATTGTCGGGATCAAAGTCGGATCCCTGTTCACAGACAAACGGTCCAACTTTGACCCTATGTAGGACCGTAAATCGCACAGCAAAGTAGGATCAAAGTCAGACCGTTTTTTGTCGGATAGTGTGAACCCAGCCTCTGTGTAATTAATGTGTGTCCTGGATTAGAGGGATGATGTGGCAACCCAACCTGAACACCTTAACCACTTCAGCCCCGGAAAGATTTCACACATTAGGACCAGAGCACTTTTTGCGATTCAGCGCTGCGTTGCTTTAACTGACAATTGCGCGGTCGTGCGACGTTGTACCAAAACAAAATTTGCGTCCTTTTTTCCCACAAATAGAGCTTTCTTTTGGTGGTATTTGATGCCCTCTGCGTCATTTCTGATCGCCGATATAAATAAAAGAAGAGTGACAATTTTGTAAAAAAAAACAAATTTCTTACTTTTTGCTAAAATACAAATCCAAAAAAAATAAAAAAAACATTTTTTTCCATCGGTTTTGACCGATTTTATATTCTTCCTCATATTTGTGATTAAAAAAATCGCAATCTGCGTTTATTGATTGGTTTGCGCAAAAGTTGCCGCGTTTCCGGACGATGAGAATTAATTTCTGGGGTTTTCATTTATTTTTTAATTTTTTTACTAGTAATGGCGGGGATCTGCGATTTTTAGTGGTACTGCGATATTGGGGTGGACATTTAGGACCATTTTGACACTTTTTTGGGACCATTGGCATTTATACAGCGATCAGTGCTATAAAAATGCACTGATTACTGTGTAAATGTCACTGGCAGTGAAGGGGTTAACCTGCAGGGGGCGCTCTAAGGGTTAACTGTGTTCCCTCAGTGTGTTCTAACTGTGTTAGTGTTTGACTGGCAGGGGGGAAGGGGCGTGATCTAGGGTTGCCACCTCATCCCTTTAAACCCGAACACATATTAATTACACAGTTTCTGTGGCTGATTAAGGTGGTAATTAAACTCACTTGGTGCCTTATCTGCATTAAATCAGCCACAGAACAACCTGTGTAATTCATATGTGTTTGGGTTTAAAGGGATGAGGTGGCAATCCTAGCGTGATCACGGCTTCCATATAGAGGAAGCCTGTGATCACCGCCCTTCCCCCTCACACAGAGCGGAGATCCATGTTTACATTCACCGACCTCCGTTCTTTCACTCCGGGGGGGGCATCGCGGGTAGCCGGTGGAGATCGAGTCCGCCCTACTCGCTCCCTGGCCCCCCCGAACACAGTGAGCGCGCTCGCGCTCACAGTACACAATCTCGCAGCCACCGTCATATGACGGCGGTTTGCGATATCGAGCCACCTTGCCGCCGTCAACCAGCCGTTGGCGGTCGGCGAGTGGTTAAGGCCCCTTGCACACGGGGCTGTCCCTTTTCACAGACTCCACTTGCTCAGTAGGGATCGATACGCTGATCCCCACTGAGCAGGCGGATGACGGAGCCGTCTCCGCTCACTGTGCAGAGACGGACCTATCAGAGCCCCGCTCTCCTCTATGGAGATCGGATGAAAACAGATCCACCTGTCCGTTTTCATCTGATCCCATCCGCCAGACCGATAAAAAAATAGGGTCTCCAATCCGTCTGGATTTAGCGGACAGGATCGGATAGTGGCAGATGTCACCGTAGAGGTAAATGGAGCGTCCAATCAGGTCAGGACTGGCGGACCTAATCATACAGCATGTGTGAAAGGGGGCCTAACATACATACAGAAAGTGTGTCTGTGTGCACATCAGGGGGGGGGGGGGGAGTATGGACGCAGCTGATGGGGCAGCTACAACAGAGATTGGATAGATCATAAGGAGTTTGGGCAAAATCACTGGCCTTGGTATACCAACGCTTGGAGCGCAAACCAGCAGCAAGGAAGGAAGGCGATCTCACCTTCCTCAAGCAGGTGTAGCCTGCTTACTACACAAATTGTGTTGGATTTTTAAACATACAATTTTAACTACTTGGATCTTTTATTAATTGATCTTTTCAAATAAATAACCTTGTTGGAAAATACTACACTATCAAGTCCATCTGTTTTCCCGCATATCGCTACACAAAACACCTGGGAGAAACGTGAAAGATTGGAGGAAGACTGGAAGCCATCCGTGGGCAGGAAAGCTGCGAACAACTAAGGAAGGATTGGAGAGGAATCCAGCTGGGAGAACCGAGCTCTGGAGAACCAAAAGACCCCATTTACCACATGTGAGATACCCCTGGAGGGGTGGGAAGAATTTGGTAAGTGAGGGCACATTGGGGGAGAGCACGAGTGTTTCCACACCTACCTGTCAAATTTCTGGAAGAACACTTACCACCACATTATTCACAGGCACTGGATTACTGCACTAAGAAATAGAATACTGTGTATTTTACATATTGGTCTTTACATCCACTTTATGCAGCTTTAAGGATTCCAGACGGACATTTGATACTTTTGAAAGTTGTAGCCTGCCTTTTGTAGTTTATACTGTACGAGTAAGGATAAGGTCTAAATCTTCACACTACCATCTGTGTGACTTTACATCCACTTTATTTTGTCTCTGCATCTCAGATAGAGACTAACAAAAGCGAAGCTCCTGGAGTAAATCTGAACTCTCTTGTAAATATCTGCACACCCATCAATATTCAGAATTTGATATTTTTAAATTCATTACCTGCTTGACATCCACTTCATTTTATTTTATTACGGACTTTTCACGGACAATCTCGGTCTTAACGGTTTTTTATATATTTCTTATATATTTGCATAATGAAAGCTATGAAATCAGGGTTGTTTATATATTGAAGTAGTATATATTTTTTGGATTTATTTTGATATACACTGCACAATTTTGTATGAACAGTTTTAACACAAGTTATAGAAGGCACCGTTTATGAATTTTGAGGAATAATCTATTTTAACATAGTGAAGCACATTTTTTCACACATAACACATTATTTATATATAGCACTAGCACTTTTGTTGATCCAAAGACAGCGCCATTCCCATTTTATTTTATCTGCTATCGCTTCCTCTAGTAGGAGGTTAACGGAAGGCTGCAGTCTGTTCACATTCGAAGTCCTCGCGCAGGATCTACTGTATTCATACTGACTAAACTCATGCACTCCCTCATTTAAATATGAACCACCCCTTCCTGTCAATGCCACACCCCTTCCTGTTTAAGACCCACCCTGAAATTTTCCAGTGGGGACCCTAGTTCTGGGGGCCTTAGGGGTGGGTGGGGCAATGGATCCCTTAAGAGATTTAAGAGATTTCCTCACACTTCCTGTTTGGCTATGGGGCAGCACAACAGCTCATTGGTTGGGGCCTTTAATCCAGGACACATATTAATTACACAGGTTCTGTGGCTAATTAAAGTGTTAATTAAACTCTCTTGGTGCCTTATCTGCATTAAATCATCCACAGAACCTGTGTAATTCATATGTGTCCTGGATTAAAGGGATGATAGGGCAACCCTATATACTACCCTAGCCTGTCCATATACTACCCTAGCCTGTCCCTACTACTACCCTAGTCTGTCCATATACTACCCTAGCCTGTCCATATACTACCCTATCCTGTCTATATACTACCCTAGCCTGTCTATATACTACCCCAGCCTGTCCATATACTACCCTAGCCTGTCCATATACTACCCTAGACTGTCCATATACTACCCTAGCCTGCCCCTATACTACCCTAGCCTGTCCCTATACTACCCTAGCCTGCCCCTATACTACCCTAGCCTGTCTATATACAACCCTAGCCTGTCCATATGCAACGCCGGAGGTAAAGAGCACCTGGGACTGGTATGTGGCAGATGCCGACGGGTGACTGTACAATTGAGTGCCTGGGGTCAGTGCGGTCATTACGGGGAGATGTTGCTGCAACTAGAATCCAGCGATTGTTAGGGTTCTGCAGATTGCTTGGGAGACAGGCTGTACTACAGAAGTGTCCATGCCCATTCCTATCTCTGCTGGGGGAGACAGACGTGCTCTGTGGGCGCCACTGGAACCGGGGCCGGTGGTCTACACCCATACCACGGTCTGCCAAACTCAGGAAACCTATGTATCTACAGTACCGCAAGTACGGCAGCCATCGCTACCCATAGCTATTCCTGCAGCCCATGTATCGGTCATTGAAGCGGCAGAAGGGACCCACCTCAGCCAGACAGAAGGATCCACCAGTCCCTCAAGTGAGGAGAGACCGGGGATTATTGATGTGGGATGCCCCAGCTTTGTATTTCGTTATGGGTCCATCGAGGAAGGACTAGGTGACTGGGGTTCAGGGACGGACACAGAGTGGGACTGTGAAACCTCAGATAAAGACGGATCTCTGTGTGTGGAGCAGCTGGATGGAAGCCAGGAAGAAGCATCCATCCTTGTCCAATGTGCCAAGAACTTGGGCTTTTGTGAGAATTATGCTAACAGAGCTCCTGATCTGTCCCCTCCTCACAACTACGCTCGGGCTCGAGTACAAAATGATGCCTACACTCTTCTCATCAAAATGGAAATAACCGTTTATGTCCCAGCAGGCAAGGGTGATAGGAAAACTTTGCCCAAGTTCTCCCGTTTCCAGCGCCTGTTGCAGCGCAAGGTCGCCCTCGAGTATGGGTATGACTACCCTTATGCTCCTCGGGAGATCATGCAAGAAATTGAGACCAAGCGTGACCAGTGGTGTGACGAAGCTGTGTGGGACTTTATGTTTATACCAAAGCCATACAGGAACCAAACTAAGTCGGCCTTGTGGAAGGAGTTTTTGACTGTCCGGGAGAGATGGAACCTCGGGAGGTCAATCCACATTGAGAAAGTGGTTGTCAAGAGGCCAAAGAAAAAGGACAGTGAGTGGTCCTGCAACATCTGGGGTCCCAATGCAGGGATGGTCCGGATTCCTCACCCAGACTTTTACCTCTGAACCACATTCCAGCGGTTGTTGTTTCAAAAGGAAAAGTGTTCAGATGTCAAGCCAGCTGCTTTAAGAGATGATCAGCTGAAAGTTGTTCTACAGAGTTGAAGCAGTTCAAGTTGAAGTTGTTGCTGGGGGAAAATCCCCCAAAATTCCCAATCCCCTTTCCCTTCTATCCTTGTAAAACCAAGAAGGGGGTATCTGGGATTTGTTCTTCAACAAGGAGAAAAGGAATTTCTGCTAAAGAGGACTTCTCCTATTTAAAGTGGACACTTTGTGAAGAGTTTTTCAAAGAGACACTTTGCGAAGATCTTTGGAGCAGTTGGCCAATGTAAATGTGTTTGAAACCGCAAGTCAAAGGGGCTGCTGCTATGCCAGAAGGCAGTTGCCCAGCATTTCTGTTCTCTAAGTAATGTGCCGTGGGAATGACTTCCTCTGTTGCGAGCTCCTACTGTTGTTCTACAAGTAACATGTTGAAGAAAAAGACTTCTTCTGTTGCAAGCTCCTTCAGAAGACAACTATTAAATTTGTGGAGTAAAACTTCAATGCACAACATTCCACAAATGTGTCAGTTAGATAGATTGGTAGGATGTTATTGTTCTGTCTTTTTCAGGTTCACAAGGAGACAACGTGTCAAGGTTGCCCTTAGGGGGCAGTGTTCCTGAAGATGCCTCTACGAGAATGTTAGTGGTAGATGCATGCCAGTGGGGAAACCGCCTCTGAGGAGAGGGTGTTCCCACTAAATAGCTACTCAGGATTGTACATAATTGTTTGCTTGAGTATGTTTCTCTTTCTTTCTTTTCTTTGCAGGACTGCAAGGAATCTTCAGGCCTCTGCTGAGGCAAATGTACCATAAATGTGTATAATTATACGATTACGTAGCAATAGTTAGTCAGGATGTATTATTTGTGTTTACCCCCTCCCCCAACCATTTTTATGTTTGGCGGGGGGGTGCACTAACAAAGTGCTATTGGTAGAGTTCTACTTAAAATGTGAAATGTTAAGTACAACCAAAACATCTATGTCTATTGGATGTGGTGGTTACATTGGCACCCCCAGTAATTGCTATTTTTGGCGGGGGGGTGCATTGATAAGGTATATTGGTAATGTGAATGTTTTCTACAACTAAGCTATTTGTACTACTGGCCACATTTGGGGTATGCCCCATGGCCCTGTTCATTTGTTATCTTCCCTTTTCCCCCATTCCACAACATGGGATACTCCGCTTAGTCTTTTTGATAGATTTTTGTAGGGGCGGCTGCCCAGAGCCAATGAGGACATGGCTCATTTTTGGCAGGGAGTGGATGTAGCGCCCTCCTAGTTTGGGTACTAGTGGGTGTATATAGTTTTTGGCTCTGTCTGCTTAACAGAGGAGCTGACAGGTAAATTTACATGCTGTCTGCTTATCAGGAAGCCTGATTTAAGTAAGGTCTGCTCTGTGTGCTCTGGTGCTGATTCATATGGTCTGGAGATCTTTTACCCTGTCCAATAGTACCGATCCCTATTGGACAGAGGGGAAAAGCCTCAGCCAGTGACAGCAGGTGTATTTGGAGGTGTTTCTGACCAGCTAGCAGGGGAGTGGTGACCCCACTGCATCTTGGGTGAACACCTTCATATAAAAGGGAGCACATGGGCTCAAGGTTAGGAGTTCCAGCCCACTCAGGCTTGAGGGGTAAGGTGTATGTACAGCTCTTGGCTGCTAGGCCCAAAAGCCTATCCAGGAGGCTGCCGGCTGCTAGGCCTAGTCGAGGCCTATCCGGATGGTGAAGCTGCAACCCACAGTTCCATAGAAGCTGACAGAGGGAGGACGTCCTTGGATTCGGTCTGATACTGCAGTGGCAAAGTGTCGCTTGGAGGTTGGCAGAAAGGGCTACCGACTGTCCCAGGACATGGTGTGAGTACAGATCTGTGAGAGAATCCCTGAGACTGTGTGCTAGAATTTCCCCTGCCCTCATATCAGCTTTATTGGGTGTGCCAGCTAGAAAGGAGACAGTGGAGAGTCTTGAAGAACAGAGTCCAGCTTCTGTCCTTACTATTTAACAAGGGCCCTGTTCTGATAAAGTCAGCCTGCCATAAAGTGCCTTTGGTCGTCTGCTACATTGAGTTAGAAAGGAGACACTGGCTGGTGTCTTGAAGAAACAAAGTCCTGCATGTCCTTTGTTGCTTAAAGATGGACTTTTGTTTCACTGGAGTCAGTCTGCTGTGTGAAGCCACTGATTGCCTGCTGTACAGAGCCTAGGGAGAATTTGTCCTCAGTTACATTCAGTTACTTGGAGTATCCCAGACCTACCCTTCTCCTATCCAAGTTCTACAAATAAAGCATTGAAAATTCATCCCCTAGACTGGTCCTTGGAAACAAGCAGGATTGTGTGTGCACCTGGCTGCGTGGAAATACCATAGTGACTGGCTGCAAGAATATTCAGTGGGAGGCTCGGGAAAATATAAATTTCATTAGCAGCTCCTTTGGGGGTACCGCTACACATATACTACCCTAGCCTGTCTATATACTACCCTAGCCTGTCTATATACTACCCTAGCCTGTCTATATACTACCCTAGCCTGTCCATATACTACCCTAGCCTGTCTATATACTACCCTAGCCTGTCTATATACTACCCTAGCCTGTCTATATACTACCCTAGTCTGTCTATATACTGCCCTAGCCTGTCTATATGCTACCCCAGCCTGTCCATATACTACCCTATCCTGTCCATATACTACCCCAGCCTGTCCATATACTACCCTAGCCTGTCCATATACTACCCTAGCCTGTCCATACACTACCCCAGCCTGTCCATATACTACCCTAACCTGTCTATATACTACACTAGCCTGTCCATATTCTACCCCAGCCTGTCCATATACTACCCCAGCCTGTTCATATACTACCCTAGCCTGTCTATATACTACCCCAGCCTGTCCATATACTACCCTAGCCTGTCCATATACTACCCTAGCCTGTCTATATACTACCCCAGCCTGTCCATATGCTACCCCAGCCTGTCCATATACTACCCTAGCCTGTCTATATACTACCCTAGCCTGTCCATATACCTGCGGACCACGGCTGGCATGAGGAAGCGAGCCGTTGCTGCCATTATTTGTCTTTAGGCCGGGTCCAGAGGCACAGGTGCGGGTCTGTGGCCCATGGCTAAAGAAATAGGTGGAGAGGCGCTGCAAAAATCTACACCTCTGCCACCTCCATTGTATACATGGACAGGACAAAGGGAGTGGAGTCAGGGGCGGAGTCAAAGGGGCGGCAAAATGAGGTTTCGCCTAGGGTGTCAAAAAAATTCTTGCACCAGCCCTGGGCTTACTCTCACCCCCTTCAGGTCATGAAGGAGCCGTCAAGCCACAATCTGACCGACTCTGATGTGTCTCCATGTGCGCGGGTCACAACACAGGAGGAGAGGACAAGCCGATGAGCTCCCTCCGCTCTCCTGTCTATGCGGAGGGGAGGGGTCAGGTGAACTGTGCTCTATGAGACAGACACTCTCGGAATGCTGCAGCCAGCATCTGCGGCAGTGAATGGGCTGACTTGGGAGGATGAAAGAACCTTTTTCTGTGCGGGGGGCGCCGCCCCCCCCCCACAAAGTCAGGGCCATCTTTAATATGGATTGGACCCTGGGCAAACATTTTCTTGGGCCCCCCCATGCAATTTCACTCTTCACCTGCTTTGAGACATACAATAAATAGCAGGCGGACTCAAAATCAGTTTACTGAATCAGAACAGGCAGCGATTGCCATTGGCTTCCAGAGGTTACAGCATGATTTCTACTTGTTGATTGGTTGCTAGAGATTACTGCACATCAATACTGCTCGCTGATTGGTTGCTAGAGGCTACTGCACATCATTAATGCTAACCGATTGGCTGTTAGAGG
This sequence comes from Glandirana rugosa, assembly GCA_018402905.1. NCBI lineage: Eukaryota > Metazoa > Chordata > Amphibia > Anura > Ranidae > Glandirana > Glandirana rugosa. The sequence goes on from BLSH010420428.1 coordinate 56,613, forward strand.
TTACAGCACATCGTCTCCTCACTGCCTGCACACCATGGACTGTGGAGTGCAAAGTCACTTTCCTGACACCACAGAAATGTGCTGCTCCTTAGCAGAAACACAGCAGTGCCATCAATTATTAATGACACCGTTACGCATCTGCTGACATGTGCTTTGGCACCGTGTGATTTTGAAAAAGGATTAGGGACTTTCCTCTGCATTTGTAGCGCATAGAGAAGCCCATCGAAATGAAGGGGCTGCCATACACGCAACCTACATCTTTATCCACCGTGTCAGTACACCTTTGCCTCCTAAAACCTCTGCTAACCTCTGCACCCCAAACCGCCCCCGTCCTCTCCACTCCAGCCCCCCCCCCCCCTTTAAGTCTACTTGCCTCCTCTGCTCATCTTTGCACCTTCCTTACTTCTATACATCCCCTCCTTGTTCACCTGTGCACCCCAAACTGTAATTCCTCCTCTGCCTACCTCTGCACACCCCACACTACCCCCCCCCCCCACACACACACACACACACACACACACACACCAATTTGCTAACCTATGCAGAACAGGCTGATGTTAGGCTTGATGACCACAGTTGCAGGCAGGACTTTCAAGCATGCCCCTTTACCTCCCCAGTGGGCAGCATTCAGAAGAAGTGATGGTGGATATGACCTCAGGGGTATGAGACACATATGAATGCCGCCTTTATTTACATATGAATGCCGGCGGCCACCACTATTTACATATGAATACCATCGCTATTTACATATCAGTGTCAGTTATTTACATGTAAACATAGGGCTGCAAGTGAGTCATCTGTACACAACAATAGGGCAGAGCTGGGCAGTATTAGTAGCAGCACTTCACACTGAGATATTGGGACACAGCACAGGACTAAAACTTCAAGGGACAAGGTAATTTAAACCAGGATAGTTGGCAAGTATGAGGCAGCTGCTTTGGGCCCCACAACAATGACAGGGCTCAGGGCAGCTGCCCCTTTTGCCCTGCCTTAAAGACGGCCCTGCACAAAGTGCTGCCCTAGGCCTGGGCCTTGTCGACCTAGGCCAAAACACAGCGCCGCCCCACCACAAAGTGTCGCCCTAGGCCTGGCCAAAACACAGCGCTGCTTCACCCACAAGTAGTCATTTTCTTTGTTTCATGCACCATAACATACATGATTGTTGGAGCAACTTGGTTACCATAATCTTTAACATGTTCCCTGGGTTGCAGAACCTCAGAACCTGTGCATTTTTCATAACAGTCTGTTACATTGATTGGAACAAGGGTTCACCCTTTGCTCATATAACACATTGTCCACAGCATTCATATTCCTCTGTATAGATGGCACACCATTTACACCTTCTTTTGGTAGAATAATATATCTGAATGGACCGCTAGATACAATAAAATACACATGGGAGCGGAATACAGAAAATGTGTTTTTCTTTTAAGTTTAGCGACTAGTCTATCACCTATCTTAGTCTCTTGATTTTTGCTCATAAGAAAGGAGCTAATGATATCTAGGCTTGTGCAATTCGTTCCGTTCCGAATTTCTTTTTGACCGAATTTTGCAAAATTCGGCAATTTGGACAAACTCTGAATTCAGAATTTTAAATTTCCGAATTTTCGTTTTTCCGAATTGCGGTAATTCAGCAAATCGCGGTAATTCGGCAATTGCGGTAATTTGGAAATTCGGCAATCGGAACAGCCGAAAATCCGAAATCCGAAAACAACTAAGAATATTTGAAATAATAACTGATAACTATTAAATTATAGGTATTGTAATTTCCTTGAAAGTTTGGCTGTTAGTGAACTTAAATATGAAATTTATCACTAATAGCCATATTTTCAAAGAAATTCCAATACCTATAATTTATTAGTTATTTATTAGTTAGTTATTATTTCATATGTTCTTAGTTATTTTTGAATTTCCGAATTTCGGATTTTCAGCTGTTCCGAATGCCGAATTTGCGAATTACTGCAATTGCCGAATTACCTGCGAATTTCCGAATTACCGCAATTGCAGAATTACCGCAAATTTCCGAATTATTGCAATTACCACATTTCGGATTTCCGAATTTTTTAATTTCCGAATTCTGAATTTGATTTTCTGAAAAAATATAAAAACGAAAAAAAACGAATTTTTCAGCCATGCACAAGTCTAATGATATCCTAAAGCATTATTATCACACTATTTGTGCTTGAAAATAATTATAATTATTTGTAATTACCCAGAGCCCCCCCCCCCCACCCCCCCCCCATTGCACGTTGTTTCGCTATCATTTCCCAAGCACTCATGCTCCCTCCTGGGATGATAGCTCATCTCATACCTTAGAAACATGCACATGTAATGGTTCCCCTACCGGTATAGTGGCCATCCCACTAACCCATCATAGTCTTATCATAGTCATCACCACCCGTGTTCACAATAATTTTAATAAGAAAAAAGAGTTTATGATTCCCCAGCACACCAAAATTATGCTACTTTCGTTTGAAATTATGAGCAGTTTTGTTATCATTTCCCATGCTTCCGTTACAGCTTAACGGGGCTCCACCAAATAGATCTAATATTGCCCTCTTATCACACCACTCATATTGGTAAGCTATTCCCAACCGCGCTCTTGCTCGTCCAGACCCCAAGATAGCAGGATCCTCCAGACGAGGTTGGATTGGGAACCCTCACTATTGGCATCCGAGGCAAAGCCTTGTGCCTCCAGCCATTCCACGTGGATGGTTGTTTTCCCTCAGGATATGTCCCACAACCTTTTCTCTGGAGATCTGTGTTTTCAAGTACTTCAGGTGAGCCTACGCTGTATATTACCAATTCCAATGGGACTAAGTGTCAATTATTTGAACACTTCTTAAGTCTACCAAATATAATTTAGAGTAACTCTCTTTTATATAATTTACAGCCTTTGTAGACTCACTACATGAATGTTGAACCGGTGGTTGGATTACAATCAATCCTACTGTGTTTTGAGCAATGGATGGGGAAGACCCATGAGTGCCTGGAAAGCAAAAAGCCCCTTTTTCCTCTTTCTATTTATCCCTTTCATTTGTAAGTGATATTGAATGTGAATTATGTTTGGAATCAATATGGATTGAAACCACTTTGTATACAAAGTATTAGTATATACACTTTTCTGTATTGCAGATAATGGTATCATCCCTGAAGAAAGAATTTGAGACTCCATTTACATGGGACGCTATGTTAACCTCCCCTGAACGATTTATTTTGACAGCTAGAAGCCGACGTCTAAAACGGCCGTTTTGACACGATTTGCATGCGGCGTTTAGTAGTGTTTGCGTCTAGGAGCGTTTTTAAAGAATTTTTTTTTTTAATGGAAATGCCTGTAAACGAAACGGTTCTAGACGCGAGTTACCGCGTTTATTGACGTCAGTGGGAGGAATTGTGCCTCATCATTGGTATCAGTGGGAGGGGTAGTGCCCCATCATTGGTGTCAGTGGGAGAAATAGTGCCCCATCATTGGTATCAGTGGGAGGAATAGTGCCCCATCATTGGTATCAGTGGGAGGAATAGTGCCCCATCATTGGTATAAGTGGGAGGAATAGTGCCCCATTATTGGTGTCAGTGGAAGGAATAGTGTCCCATCATTGGTGTCAGTGAGAGGAATAGTGCCCCATCATTGGTATCAGTGGGAGGAATAGTGCCTCATCATTGGTATCAGTGGGAGGGGTAGTGCCCCATCATTGGTGTCAGTGGGAGAAATAGTGCCCCATCATTGGTATCAGTGGGAGGAATAGTGCCCCATCATTGGTATCAGTGGGAGGAATAGTGCCCCATCATTGGTATCAGTGGGAGGAATAGTACCCCATCATTGGTATCAGTGGGAGGAATAGTGCCCCATTATTGGTGTCAGTGGAAGGAATAGTGTCTAATCATTGGTGTCAGTGAGAGGAATAGTGCCCCATCATTGGTATCAGTGGGAGGAATAGTGCCCCATCATTGGTGTCAGTGGGAGGAATATTGCCCTAGCATTGGTGTCAGTAGGAGGAATAGTGCCCCATCATTGATGTCAGTGAGAGGAATAGTACCCCAGCATTGGTGTCAGTGGGAGGAATAGTACCCCAGCATTGGTGTCAGTGGGAGGAATAGTACCCCAGCATTGGTGTCAGTGGGAGGAATAGTACCCCAGCATTGGTGTCAGTAGGAGGAATAGTGCCCCATCATTGGTATCAGTGGGAGGAATAGTTTCCCATCATTGGTGTCAGGGGGAGGAATAGTGCTCCATCATTGGTATCAGTGGGATGAATAGTGCCCCATCATTGGTGTCAGTGGGAGGAATAGTCCCCTATCATTGGTATCAGTAGGAGGAATAGTGCCCCAGCATTGGTTTCAGTAGGAGGAATAGTGCCCCATCATTGGTGTCAGTGGGAGGAATAGTGCCCCATCATTGGTGTCAGTGGGAGGAATAGTGCCCCATCATTGGTATCAGTGGAAAGAATAGTGCCCCATCATTGGTATCCGTGGAAGGAATAGTGTCCCATTGTTGAACAGTATTTGGAAGCTGACAAATAAGGAAAAGGGAGAATTTAAGCCATAAAAGGCCAAAAATGTTAAAGAAGAAATAGAAGACGCTTCAGATGTGTGCCTTTCACTTCCAAAGAAAGTCTCTCATCATTTTTCACCTGGTGCATTGAATCCTGATATGATACGATACAAATATCTTCATGCAGCTTGATTAACCACTTCAAGACTACCGTGTTAAGCCCCGTTCCTGCCCAGGCCATTTTTCAGTGTTCAGTGCTATCACACTTTGAATGAAAATTACTCATGCAACACTGTACCCATATGAAATTTTATATACATTTTTGAGACAGATAGAGATTTCCTTTGGTAGTATTTAATCACCATTGGCCTATTTATTTTTTGCTATATAAAATAAAAAGGCTGAAAATTTTGAATAAAAAAACTTTTTCTTAGTTTCTGTTATAACATTTTGCAAATAAATAATGTTTATAAACTTACACCAAAATGTATTCTGCTCATTTTTTTTAGTTAAACAGATAACCCAAATCAGTGTATATTATTTGTGAAATTTATAGCGTCTTCAAATTATGGGATATACAGTATATTTAAAGATTGATCAATCCTGAGGTACTGATGTCCGATCTCATTGTGTGACTCCCAGGCATTCAGTAAGAGGCATGGTAAGTTTTTAGAAACTGCAATTTTTTCCTCTTTTTTGGAAAATTATGAAAGTAAATACAATTTTTTTTCACAAAGTTGTCATTTTAACATTTTATTTCTCACACACAGCATGGATATTAACTCCATTACACCCAAGACACATTCTGCTACTCCTCAGGGGTATGGGGATACCCCATGCTCTGAGACTTTTTTGCTCCCATAGAGACCCAAAATCCAACAAGCACCTTCAGGATTTCAAGGGGCAGAAATAATATATTTGATTTCCTGACTGCCCATCATATTTTTTGAGGCCCCAAAGTGCCAAGACAGGAGAAACACCCACAAATTGATCACATTTTTCACGCAGATTCCCAAATGTATTTACTAAGAGACATGGCGAGTCTTTTGAAGATCACATTTTTTGGAAAATGTGTGTGTGTGTGTGGGGGGGGGGGGGGATGAAAATGTACTCTTTTTTTTTTTTTTTTTACAAAAAGTTGTCAATTAAAAGCTATTTCTCACACACAGCAAAGGCATACATAGAATTACACCCCAAAACACATTCTGCTTCTCCTCCCAAGTATGGGGATACCACATGATTGAGACTTTTTAACAGCCCAGCCACATAGAGGGGCCCAAAATCCGAGGAGCACCTTTATTTTGCATCTAAATTATGTATCTAATTTCCTGACTACTTATTACATTTTTGGAGGCCCTAGAGCACCAGGACAGTGGAAACACCCACAAAATGACCACATTTTGGAAAGCACCCCAACCTATATTGTAAGAGGCATGGTGAGTTGTTTGATAATGTTTTTCCTGGCCCTACCTCACGTCAGCACACAATAGGTTAACGCCTGATCTGGCGCCCACAGGACTACCCCTTACTAGTTAAATAAAAGACAGCCCGTCCCTCACTAAGGTGTTCTTTTTTTTGGTCTTGCTCCAGGCCACCTGTGGATTGCAGTTGGTAAGTACTTTGGTTGCTGCAAGGATATCCCCCTACCACGCATGCCCCTCCATGTTCAGTTGGAAGACCCAGAATGTTGGATGTAACCCTTCCTGAAACTCAGAGGCATAACTAGAACCTTCAGGGTCCCGGTGCAGGAAACCATGAAGGGCCCCCCTGACCCCAGTTGTGGCAGTGAGGGGGGCTAGATCAGTGGTGGCGGGATCAGTGGTGGCGTTGAGGGGGGTTAGATCAGTGGCAGGGGGTGGGATCAGTGGCAGTGGGGGATGGAATCAGCGGCAGTAGTGGTGCCATCCTCTCATCCCTACCCCCCCATCACCTCTACAGGAGAGGTGATTGGGGGGGGGATGAGATCTGTGGTGGTGGGGGATGAGATCAGTAAGAGGCAGAGGTACTGGAGGTTGGAATCGATTGTGCTGGCGATTTGTCACTTACTTTGACTCTAGTTAATCAGTCCCGACTCCCTCCGAACTCCATGCCTCCAGAATGCCTCTGCCATGGGGTCTCCCCCAAGCGGGCAGGTGGTTTGAAACAATGGTTTGAATTTGTTGTTTACTGGAATTTCTGATCCCCACATTATACACTTTTTGGATGTCCAGCTGATTGCTGGGCAGGGTGGAGTGTCCCGTGGCCTGTATAGGAAGCCTACGTCAGGCAACAGTCTCCTGCACGCTGGTTCAGGACACCGGCACCATACTATTAGGGGTATACCAGTGGGGCGTATCTGCAGTAGCGATGTCACATTTGAGGAGGAATCGGCCAGACTCTATGAGCGTTTTCGCCAGAGGGGCTATCCTAGATGGATGCTGAATAGAGCCCTCAACATAGCGAGACGGAAAAACAGGAAATTTATCCTTGGTCCCTGTGTTTGTGAAAATGGGTCTCAAGCATCCAACAGGTCTAGGGCTATGGTTCCGAACAATGATAGATCTAATGGCCAGAATTTTTCAACCCAGTCCAAGCCTAATCGCTTATCTCTGGTGCTGGTATTTAGTGCGGAGTTTTCAGAAATCAAACGGATAGTGCGCAGACACTTACCGTTGCTCAATGCGGACCCTGTCTGTTTCCAAATTTTAGACGGGGGGGTGAATATTGTAGCGAGACGAGCCAAAACTATTGGCAATTCTCTATCACCTAGTTTTTTTCACCCCAACAAATGGACACAGTCCTCTTTAACTTGGCTTCACTGTAAGGGTAAAATTGCCCGAGTTGTGCATTTATACTCCAGAGTAATTCATTTTGCTCAGTGGTAGATAGCCGACAGTTTATTATAGACAAATTCTACAATTGCAAAACTAGCTACATAGTTTATGTCATCACTAGGGGTGAGCTGAACACCCCCTGGTTCGGTTGGCACCAGAACATACGAACAGACAAAAAGTTCAGGGCGAACATCCAAACACCATTAAAGTCTATGGGACCCGAACATGAAAAATCAAAAGTGCTCATTTTAAAGGTTTATATGCAATGTTATTGCCCTAAAAAGTGTATGGGGACCCAGGTCCTGCCCTAGGGGACATGTATCAATGAAAAAAAGGGATTTTATTAAAACTTACCGTAAGGGGCGTGGCCAGGCGCATGGAGAGATAGGACGTCTCTTCTCTGAGCTCCCGGCGCACCGGACGACAATCTACCCTAAGAGAACATAAACCTACGCTCCCTGCAAGGTAATGGGGAGGAGAGGAGGGGGAGAGTGCCACAAGACCCCCGGAACACGTAAAGAGGGTGAGATAGGGCGTTTTTTCGCCCGCTCTAGCCAGAAACAGCACGAGCCCTCCGCAGCCAAGATGGCGCCGACACGCTCCTCGGCTGAACGAGTGGCTTCACAGCACCAGCCCTCGCAGCACAACACTCCCCATACAAGGAGCAGACAGCGTACCCGATCTCCACATGACTCAGACCGGGGATCCCACCACTCGGACTGTCACTCCCCTGAATCGCAACGCTCCTACACTAGCTGGGACATGGAGGCCTACATAAAAGCCCTACCCACTAGACATGACTTTGAGGCCTACGTTAAACGCCTGGAGCACTCCTACAAGCAAGAAATCTCTGAATTGCGCAGAGACGTTACAGACAGGATAGAGGAAGTAGAGCACACTGTAGAAGATGTAATGACCACACTTAACTCACAGGACGCCATACTCCAGGAACACACATCTCAAATCCAGATGCTCATACTCCACCAA
>BLSH010420477.1:28670-38974 GCA_018402905.1 Glandirana rugosa
TAGTTTGAAGATGATTTTAGAACAGTTATATGGCTTCTACCGTTAATTAATACTTTTCAGACACAGTTTGAAGATGATCCACATTCACCTCCATTTTTGCATTTTTTAAGTTTTTATTTTTTTAAAAATATTTAAAGTTATTTCCCTGTCCCCATTTTTTTGTAGGGCACTTGCCCTACCCTTACCCCCATTTTACTTCCTTTTGCAGCCCTCTGGGGCTTTCCAGGACTTTCCTACAGCCATTTTTGTGCCTAAAAGTTCGGGTCCCCATTGATTTCAATGGGGTTCGTTGTCCGTGCGATCGTTCGGGTTCCGTCCGGACCCGGACCCGGACTTTGTCCCGAAGTTCGGACGGACCAGCAGAACCCGAACTTCCAGGTGTTCGCTCAACTCTACCAATGATCCCATAAAAGTGTCAAAATGGTCCGACATGTCCACCGCAATATCGCAGTCCCACTAAAACTCTCAGATCGCCGCCATTACTAGTAAAAAATTAAAAAAAAAAACAGAAATGAATTCTCATCATTCGTAATTGCAGCAACTTTTGCACAAACTAATAAATAAACGCTGATTGCAAAAATATGAGGAAAAATATAAATCGGCCAAAACCAATGAAAAAATAATTTTTATATATTTTTTTTGCATTTGGATTTTAGCAAAAAAGTAAGAAATATTTTTTCTTTTTGCAAAATTGTCTCACTTTTTTGTTTATAACGGTGATCAGAAATGACGCAGTGGTGATCAAATACCACCAAAAGAAAGCTCTATTTGTGGGAAAAAAAGGACACAAATTTTGTTTGGGTGCAACGTCGCACGACCGCGCAATTGTCAGCTAAAGCGACGCAGCGCCGAATCGCAAAAATTGCTCTGGTCCTACAGTGGGAAATCCTTCCGGGGGTGAAGTGGTTAATCCCCCCTTTTTTTTCTTCTTCCCTTTTCCCTCTTACCTGCCCACAATGCTTCTTGCCCTCAGTTTGACGTTCTTACTTAAATAGGAACCTACAAAGAGGTACGGATGCTGCTCACCCCAAACGATATACAAAAGAAATTAATTTTCCTCAGGGGTGCAGAAAAAAAAAAGTCAAATGAGTACAAACTTTTTTTTTGTAAAACTCATCATTTTATTATTGCAAAAAATTAAAACCAACATTAGCTTAAAATATTTCCAGATTTTCAAATGTTTCTAGAGCTCATGTTTTAAGCTAATGTTGGCTTTAATTTTTGTAATAATAAAATTATGAATTTTACAAAAAAATGTTTGTACTCGTTTGACCTATTTTTTGCTGCATTAAAACACCTGGGGAAATGTAATTTCTTTTGATGCCCTTAATTTTTCTTCTGCATGATATAGCAGACAAGATACATGAACGCATTGATAAGTGTATTCTGTATTAGATACAACGCAACAGTCGGGTTAATGTTCTGTTATGGACCTGTTGATACCATGTTGTTGATACCTACAAGTGATCCTAAGTTTATTTTGTGATTACCGAAATGTATGTTTGTCAATAAATATTTTTCTACTTTGTGCTGTATTAAGTTAAAATCAAAATAAAGATGGAAACAGATAATGTTTAAATCTGGTTTGCATACACCATCATAGGCTTCTATCGCTCCCGGGTGACAGCATGGTCCCAAAGGGGCATCCGGGAGAGAGGAGCATTCAATAAGGTAACGAAAGCAAACCAGATAATGGAGCACTGGACATTTGATATTCCTTCCTACTCCAGGGTACTCACTCACTAGGAAGAATACTCAATATTAATTTAGAATACCGTATACCCTTATGTGTGTTTATGTTGATTGTTCTTCAGGCTCAGCATTGTCATCCCTGGTTAAATGCCAACCCATTTATGTGTTCGAGTCTTGAAATCCTCACGTTCCTACGATATGTTTATATTCTTTCGAGCCAGGGAATGCCCAGCGGCTCTGTTTTGTATCTTTTTATACATTTTCAAATAAAAATGATTTAAATCGAAAAAAAAAAAAATCAAAATAAAGAATTTATCAAAAAACAAAAACGTGTAAATACTGTAATTTGCTATAAGAAAAGCGTGGATGGTTTATAAAAAAATAAAAAATTACACAGCAGCTGATTATGGTAACAATATTTTCTATAGTATAGAAACTCAATAGAGGAACCTCTTAGGATTTAAGTCATGTAATCTGTTTCCTTATAAATTAGTTAACAGCGGTGTGATGCCATTTTACTTAACACCTTCACACCCATTCTATAGCTGAATGATGACTACAGCGTGGGCTTAATCTGGCTTAAAATAGGTTTAAACCAGTCTAGGGTATCAGTGGTATCCACATCCCATTTGAAGACAGAAAAAAAAAAATGGAAAGCATCCACCTCAGTTAGAGGTAGTGAGACCCAGGGATTTTGCCCACTTCCGGACCGCCGTACGTCGTTTGACGGCGGTACTTTGAAGTGGAATACCGTTGTTATGGTGGCAGATACCTACCATAACCCCGGTATCTTTTTTTCAGCAGGCGATTCCCTGCAAGATAAAAGTGGTCTTAGCGGCGGATTCGCCGCGAGGTCATTTTTATCAGCGGCGGGAGAGGTGCCCCCCCTCCCGCCGGTTTCCGGTCATCTCCGCCGCTTACCGGACCCGCCGGCAGCAGCGGAGATGATCGGGTCCGTCCCCCCCAGTGTCCGTGAGCCGAGTGAGCGGCTGAAACCATTCACCCGGCTCCATAACATGGCTGGGCGGAAGCGACGTCACAAGTCGCTTCCGCCCAATGCTCTTAAAGGGGACATTTTTTTTTTCCCCTGCCATTTTTTTCAAAATTTTTTTAAAATTTTTTTTTGTTATGCATTTTAGTGTAAATATGAGATCTGAAGTCTTTTTGACCCCAGATCTCATATTTTGGAGGTCCTGGCATGCTTTTTTCTATTACAAGGAATGTTTACATTTCTTGTAATAGGAAAAAAAGTGATCAAATTTTTTTTTTTAAAAAAGAAAGTTGTAAAAATAAAAATTAAAAAGTAAAATAAATAATTAAAAAAAAAAAAATTTAAAGTGCACCGTCCTTGCGAGCTTGCGCGCAGAAGCGAACGCATACGTAAGTCCCGTCCACATATGAAAACGCTGTGCAAACCACACATGTGAGGTATCGCCGCGATTGTTAGAGCGAGAGCAATAATTCTAGCCCTAGACCTCCTCTGTAACGCAAAAATGCTAACCTGTAGAATTTTTTAAACGTCGCCAATGGAGATTTTTATGTTGCAAAGTTTGTCGCCATTCTGCGAGCGGACGCAATTTTGAAGCATAACATGTTGGGTATCATTTTACTCGGCGTAACATTATCTTTCACAATATGGAAAAAAATTGATCTAACTTTACTGTTGTCTTATTTTTTAACTAAAAAAAAATGAATTTTTTTTAAAAAAATTGCGCTTGTAAGACCGCTGCGCAAATACGGTGTGACATAAAGTTTTGCAATGGCCACCATTTTATTCTCTAGGGTCTTAGAAAAAAATATATATAATGTGTGGGGGTTCTAAGTTATTTTATAGCAAAAAAAACTGTTTTTAACTGATAACCACCGAACTCCAAAAAGAGGCTCGGTCTTAAAGTGTTTTTTAAAGGATACCATTGATTCATTGAGCCGTAGAAACAATATGTGTTTATAAAAATGGAAAATGTATTAACAAAGTCACAATTAAAAAAGGGGTTTCATTACTCACTCCATTTATACATAAATACAGGACACAAAAGTACATATGGAGTGTGCCGACGTTTCGCAATCCTCTGCTGCTTCTTCAGGGTAATCCCTTACTTGCTAGTTCTAATACAAATAGAATTCATCAGTGTCTTTCCAATACAACAGTTGTATAATATATCAGTTGTATCACATAATATAATGCTCACCAGACAATATATTAAAAGGATGGTTCCGCTCACCAAAACCCCCACATCAGGGCAACACCAGGGGCATGAACGGTGGCAGTGCCAGACCTGCACAAGGTGTCAGGTGGACACTGAACCCAGACAATTTGCCATGGCCTGGGTGACAAGGTGGTAAAGCAAAGAAGCACCACAGTGAAAAAGGCACCATCCACAGCTGCTGGCCGGAAAATTCTAAATGGAAATAATGTCCACAATTACAATAGTGCTTATCATAAGTCTACGGACCTTGCCACCTATGCCAGCGCCATATGCATGGCGCACGACAATAACGGCAGGAAAAATCAATATCATAATCTTATCCCACTGTTCATAGTTACCTTTGTTGGTTTAAAGCATCATAATCATTCCAGCATAGAGCCAGCGGGTGAATGACGGCCAAACACGGCTGCCGCGTGTTATATCGTTATCCCACCAGAAGTGACGGAGCTGGCGTGGCTCCCTGATTTCACATCCGGTGCGGGCGCCGTGATGAGACTGGGAATGTGCGCAGGCCGAGCACATCCCTGCTAGACAGGGGCGCGGCACAGCCACATTCCCAGCCTCTCCCATCAACACAGTTGGATGGGAGGTGAGGAGCCAAAAATACCTCTCCCCACACATTAGAGGCGCCTGAGTGCCCATCATACGACCCATCTCACAGGAGCAACCCAAATCCGAGGTCATGCAGGGTGGAGCCATCTAAAAGTGACTCACAAAAGAGTATTACAAACATTACATCAAACATATGTGTCACGTACCTGGTGGAGATAGAGCTGTAAAGAGGGCTTCCCTTGCACCTCCTGTCCAACACCCCTGATAGAGATAACAGGGAGTTTAGGACACAGAGTGGCACAAGGGCCGGTATAGCAGGTGGCACCAGTTGAGGCTTGACAAGGACCCGATGACCATGGATTCCCAGGCAGGTAGCTGGAACTGGAAATCTGCGATGAACGACCAGTAGGCAGGAGCATAGCCAGAACATAAGCCAGGGGGTCATCAACAGCTGGGCATTGCAGGTGCAGGAACATGAGGCTGAAGCAGGTACAGGATACAAGCCGGGTCTGAAGCATGAGACGAAAGTCAAACACAGGCCGAGGTCACAGGTAGGTAGGCAGAAGTCCAGAGAAGAGTTCAGGTAAAACACAGGTAGGCAGGAGATGTATTAGGGCACAGGAAAACAGGAACAAGCTGAAAGACCACTCAGCAATGTGTTCATGTCACTGCTGGGTTTAAATAGCCCAATTGGAGCCAGTGCGCACACGAGTGTGCAAATGCGGTTCTCTTCTTGTGCACACACTAGTGTGCGCACGCATGCGCGCCAACGCGCGTCTGTTTGCAGTACTTCTCTTACAATATATGATCACATAATTATACAAAAATAATCAATAATATAACAAGTTCTCCTGAAACAGACTACCGAGAGATGTATATTGCTCCTAACCACTAGAGACTAAATCGAAATAAGTTTTATTGTGAGTCTGCAGTATAACAGCCCTATCACAGGAAAAGTTTGAATGAGAGGGAGGTGTTCAGGCCAGGGGGCTCCGTGGTTTTTTGATTATAGATCCACTTTGCCTCTAACCTAAGGATTTGTTTGTCCTCGTCACCATCACGAGAAATGGGGGGGACATGGGCCAAAACAAAAAATGAGAACACCGTTGGGTTATAGCTCATGGCACAGACCTAAATGCTTCACAATTGGTGTATATAGAAGACCTGCATCAACATACAGTTGTATGCAAAAGTTTAGGAACCCCTGACAATGTCCATGATTGCCATTTATAAATATTTGGGTGTTTGGATCAGCAATTTAATTTTGATCTATCAAATAACTGAAGGGCACAGTAATATTTCAGTAGTGAAATGAGGTTAATTGGATTAACCCATTCCTTACCGAGTCATTGTGAAATGACGTCGACAGGAACCCTTTGTTGATCTGGGCCGAGGTCATATGACGTCGGCCGGTTCTCAACGCTACTGCGGGCCCCTGGGAGCCCGTAGCACGGTGTTCGCGGATCAATTGTGTCCCCGGGGGTCGGGTAAAGAGCCAATAGATTTGGCTCTTTACCACGTGACCGACTGTGTCCAATCACAGCCGGTCACTACTGACAACAGCATGCACGCCGCCCATGCGTGCCCCTGGGGGCACGCAGCATGGCGATCGGGGCTGAGGCTTGTCCCTCGGACAAAGCCCAGCTCCGATCAGTGTAAAGAGCCAATGGAATTGGCTATTTACCATGTGACCGCTGTGTCAATCACAGCTAGTCATGTGATGTAAACAAACTGTGTTAAGAAGCTGTTACCGGGTTCTCCCTCTCACACACAGATCGTGTGTGAGAGGGAGATTGTGGTAACAGCTTGTTACCGCCTACAGTGTACACCAAGCACACTGATCACCCCCCCAATAAAGAGGACCTGTCACCACTGCATCAAAGTACCTGTCACAGCCCATCAAAGTACCTGTCACAGCCCATCAGAGTACCTGTCACCTGTCCATCAAAGTACTTGAGTACCTGTCATCTGTCCATCAAAGTACCCGAGTGCCTGTCACCTGCCCATCAAAGTACCCGAGTACCTGTCACCTGCCCATCAAAGTACCTGAGTACCTGTCACATCCCATCAAAGTACCGAGTACCTGTCACCACGCCATCAAAGTACCCGAGTACCTGTCACCATCCCATCTGAGTACCCGAGCACCTGTCACCAGCCCATCAAAGTACCCAAGTACCTGTCACCAACCCATCTGAGTACCCGAGTACCTGTCACCATCCCATCTGAGTACCCGAGTACCTGTCACCATCCCATCTGAGCACCTACGTACTTGTCACCATCCCATCAGAGTACCCGAGTACCCGTCACGGTGTCACCAACACATCAGAATACCCAAGTACCTGTCACCAGCCCATTTGAGTACTCGAGTACATGTCACCTGCCCATCTGAGTACTTGAGTACCTGTCACCAGCCCATCAGAGTACCCCAGCTCCTGTCACCAGCCCATCAGAGTACCCGAGTACCTGTCACCAACCCATCAAAGTACCCAAGTATCTGTCACCAACCCATCAAAGTACCCGAGTACCTGTCACCAGCCCATCAGAGTACCCTTCACCTACCCATCAAAGTCCCTGAGTACCTGTCACCAGCCCATCAGAGTACTCGAGTACCTGTCACTAACCTATCAAAGTACCCGAGTACCTGTCACCAGCCCATCAGAGTACCCGAGTACCTGTCACCAGCCCATCAGAGTACCCGAGTACCTGTCACCTGCCCATCAGAGTACCTGAGTACCTGTCACCAGACCATCAGCGTACCAGAGTACCTGTCACCTGCCCATCTGAGTATCTGAGTACCTGTCACCAGCCCATCTGAGTACCCAAGTACCTGTCACCAGCCCATCAGAGTACCCGAGTACCTGTCACCAGCCCATCAGATTACCCGAATACCTGTCACCAGCCTATCAAAGTACCCGAGTACCTGTAACCAGCCCATCAAAGTACCCGAGTTCCTGTCACCTGCCCATCAGAGAACCTAAGTACCTGTCACCAGCCCACCAAAGTACCTGAGTACCTGTCACCAGCCCATTAGAGTACCCGAGTACCTGTCACCAGACCATCAGCGTACCCGAGTACCTGTCACCTGCCCATCTGAGTACCCAAGCACCTGTCCCTAGCCCATCAGCGTACCCAAGTACCTGTCACCTGCCCTTCAGATTACCTGAATACCTGTCACCAACCCATCAAAGTACCTGAGTACCTATCTGCAGCCCATCAGAATACCTGAGTACCTATCTGCAGCCCATCAGAGTACCCGAGTACTTATCTGCAGCCCTTGCCTCATAGAATATACCTCAGGTGTTTGTTTTCCAAAATGGGGTCATTTTGTGGGTAATTCCACTGTCCTGGTGCTCCAGGGCCTTCAAAAGTGTTATAGGTATGAATTAAATTTTATGTGTAATTTATGCTCCTAGAAAGCCTGACGGTGCTCCCTGCATGTTTGGCCTTTGTATGTGGCCAGAGTGTAAAAAAGTCTCACACATGTGGTATCGCCATACTCGGGACGAGTAGCAGAATATATTTTGGTGGTTAATTTTTGCTATGTACATGATATGTGTTAGAAATATCTCATAAATTGACCACTTTGTGTAAAAATAAAAGCGTTTTCATTTTCTTTCCACGTTTTTCGAAGATTTGTGGAAAAAAATTAACCATTCAAAAGACTCATAATGCCTCATAGAATATACGTTGGGATGTTTGCTTTTAAAAATGGGGTCATTTTGTGGGTAGTTCTATTGTCCTGGTGCTGCAGGGCCTTCAAAAGTGTAATAGGTGGTTAGGAAATCATATGTGTAATTTATGCTTCTAGAACGCCTGACGGTGCTCCCTGCATGTTGGACCTCTCTATCTGGCCAGGCTGTGTAAAAGTCTCACACATGTGGTATCACCATACTCGGGATGAGTAGCAGAATATATTTTGGGGGGTAATTTTTGCTATGTACATTCTATGTGTTAGAAATATCTTATAAATTGATCACTTTGTGTAAAAATAGAAGCGTTTTCATTTTCTTTCTACGTTTTCCAAAAACTTGTGGAAAAAAATGAACCATTCAAAAGACTCAAAATGCCTCATAGATTATACCTTTGGGTGTTTTCTTTCCAAAATGGGGTCATTCTGTGGGTAATTCCATTGTCCTGGTGCTCCAGGGCCTTCAAAAATGTAATAGGTCATTAGGAAATTAGATGTGAAAATTGTGCTCCTAGAATGCATGACATTGCTCCCTGCATGTTGGACCTCTCTATGTGGCCAGGCTGTGAAAAAGTCTCACATATGTGGTATCGCCATACTCGAGGCGAATAGCAGAATGTATTTTGGGGTGTAATTGGAAGTATGCATATGCTGCGTGTGAGAAATAACTTGTTGTTATGACAATTTTTTGAAAAAAAAAAAAAAATTCTTAATTTTCCCAAGAATTTTGGGAAAAAAGTACAACTTCAAAAAACTTGCCATGCCTCTTGCTAAATACCTTGGAATGTGTAATTTTCAAAAAGGGTCATTTGGGGGGTATTTGTACTTTCCTGACATTTCAGGGCCTCAAGAAATGAGATAGGCTGTCAGTGCATCAGGTGTGATCAATTTTCAATGATTGGCACCATAGCTTGTAGACTCTATAACTTTCACACAGACCAAATAATATCCACTTATTTGGGTTATTGTTTACCAAAGATAGGTAGCAGTATAGGTTTTGGCCCAAATTTATGAACAAAAATTACTTATTTGCAAAATCATAGAAACTAAAAAAAAGTTGTTTTTTTTTCAAAATTTTGGCATTTTTCACTTATGTCGCAAAAAATAAAAAACCCAGAGGTTATTAAATACCACCAAAAGAAAGCTCTATTTGTGTGAAAAAAATGATAAAAATTTTGTTTGGGTGCAGTGTAGCATGAGAGAGTAATTGTCATTCAAAGTGTGAGAGCGCTGAAAGCTGAAAATTGGTCTGGGCAGGAAGGGGGTATAAATGTCCCGTATTGAAGTGGTTAACAGAAAATATGCAATATGCATCAAAACTAAATTAGACAGGTGCATAAATTTGGGCACCCTTGTCATTTTTTTTTTTTGACACTTAAGTTTTATTTTGTATGATAGAAAACATAAGCATGCGATATAAATTGCATTCGTATACATAGAGAAAGACACAGTACAGGTCGTTATGCATATTATACCTTGGGTTCAGAAGAGCTTTAACCTTATTGCATAAAGAAGTTACAAATCTGTCATTTATGGTAGATGGGCCGCGCGGGCCGGACCCCCCGCCCCCGGGTAGGGGACGAGGGGTCCCGCCCGCGCAGGACCACCGGCGCCAATGAAGGCTGGGAAGCAAGACAAAAAGAAAGCAAGAGTATTGGAGAGCAGGTTTGGCATATCAACTGTGACAATTAATAGTGCAGTGCATAGGTGCTCAGTAGGAGTCGCTGTTTAGGATGGTAAGGTGCACTTGGGATGTTGCAACCAGAGGATCCATCTTTTCTGGAAGAGCGGAATTTGAAGGTGAGCCTTGGCGAACATGTGTTCCATGAGGCATTGGTTGTTGAGGCTGTTGAGTACCTCCTCCATAGAAGGTGGGTTAGGTGATTTCCAATTTCTGGCGACTGACAGTCGGATAGCAATGAGAATATGTGTTAACAGAGCATGGGTATTAACAGGCCAGACATCCTCGTGGATACGTGACGTGATAATTAACAGTGTCAACTATACGGTTTGGACGAGAGGTTATGAGAACGAAAGAAAAACAGAACGAAGGGTCGGAAGTAACCGCGGCCACCAGGACGCGCCCGCCCTGGGGAGCAGGGGATGGGCCCCCGCCCCCCAGGCCGGGCGCGCCGGGTAGATGGTATTTACTGTCTAAACATTGA
>BLSH010420477.1:43370-54359 GCA_018402905.1 Glandirana rugosa
CTACGAGCCTGTCTTGCAGTATCTTCAGGGAGGACCGCAGTTCGTTGCGCATGTCATTTTGTAGTGATAAGAGCATCAGTTTTAGAGTGTGTTCCGATGCTGGCTGATCTCTGGCAGGAAGGTCCGCGAGGGAGTTATGGGTGTTTAAACTGCTCAGCCCTTCGTCCCAATGCTGCCGCTTGTAAAGTGGGGCTTTGGAGGGCGAGGGAGCAGGTGACTGGGCTGCTCTTTTGCTTCTGTCCGATGGGGAAAAAGCAGGGGCCTGAGTGCTCTGTTCAGAGCTATCCATTTCTTCTGGTGTGTTGATAGGGGTGTGGCGTTCGCCACTTGGTGGTGGAGTCGCGGGGGGTGTTGCCGCACTAGGTCCTTTATAGGGCTGCATTGATATAGTTGTAGAAAAGAAGTCCGTAATGGATTTGTTAACCCCTTGTTTAGACAGGTTACTTTTGGGCATACCACTATACAGGGGCTTAATTGTTTCCTGTGTTGGATTAACGTGGGCTTGTTATGCAGACCAGGGCTACTGCCGTGGAGGCCTAGCTCAGTGAAGACCCCTAATTATAGTGCTGGGGTGTAGATGTTGATGCTGGATGGTGCTGGGTGGAGGAGTGCCTCCTAAACTTCTTATTTTTATTTTTTTTTTTTTTTATTTATTTATTTATTTTTTTTTTAACAGTTTTCTGGGGAGTGTCCGACTCCCAGGTGCAGGTGTTTCAGGGAGTTTCAGAGTTATTTATTGCGTGGGGCACTGTCAGGATCTTCTAGCAAGGCCTCAGACACTTCTGGGTGTAGCAAGATGGCGGCCGGATCACCAGAGAGAGAGAGCTGTGGAATGACCCAATCTGCGGGGCTAAGGTGGGTGCCTGGGTCGTGTGGTACAGGGGTCTTTGATGCTGGGCTCACTCAGCGGGGATGGAATGTGTAGCGCTGTGGGGAGGAAGGCTGGAAACCCGCGTGGTAGGCCTCAAGATGGCGGCCGCTAGAGCCGCGAGTAATAGCGAGTATGTCCGCTTCCCTGTGCCGATGAAAGAGGGGCCGAATAGTAAGGAGGCTGCAGAGGTGAGGTCGTGTGGGGGCTCAGGTGTGGTTCCGAGGGTCCTGGAGCGCGGATGGCCGTGGATTTACATCGGAGGGGCAGCGGTGACAGAGCGGCGGTTAGGCCTCAAGATGGCGGCCGGCAGCGTTGTGAGACCCAGGGAGTGTGCCGGCTGCCCTGTTCAGTGGGTGGGTGGGTGCTGTTAGGTGGCAAGGCCAAGGGAGGCAGAGGAGGCAAGGCTGTGTGGGAATCTCAGATGGCTTACCGAGGTTTCTGGAGTAAGGATGGGCCCCGGTTCTTTCAGTGAGGCGGGTGCCTGGAGCCGGCTTTCTCACCACCGCTGTTCCTGTGGATGGGGATTGCAGGATCTTCAGGTGAGCAGTGGAGTATGAAGATGACCCACAGAGGCAAGTTTTTATGTGGAATCTCCTATGCTTGTGTTGGCTTTGTGTCGCTGTTAGTCTCGGGTTGAGAGGAGCTGTAGACTTACACGTCCATCTTGGTCAGCAGCTGGCCACGCCCCCCCTATTTTTTCGGCACCCTTGTCATTTTGTTGATTTGAATACCTGTAACTACTTAGCACTAATTAATTGGAACACACAATTGGTTTGGTGAGCTCTTTAAGCCTTGAACTTCATAGACAGGTGCATCCAATCGTGAGAAAAGGTATTTAAGGTGGCCAATAGCAAGTTGATGTTCTCTTTGACTCTCCTCTGAAGAGTGGCAACATGGGGGCCTTAAAACAACTCTCAAATGACCTGAAAACAAAGATTGTTCTACATTATGGTTTAGGGGAAGGCTACAAAAAGTTATCACAGAGATATAAGCTGTCAGTGTCCACTGTGAGGAACATAGTGAGTAAATGAAAGACCAGAGGACCAGTTCTTGTTAAGGCCAGAAGTGGCAGGCCACATAAAATATTGGAGAGGCAAAGGCGAAGGATGGGTGAGAACGGTCAAAAACAGCCCACGGGGGGGGGGCATGGCTGACTGAGCTCCAGTATGGCCGCGTAAGCTTGGAGCTCCGATCAACCACCGGTGGAACAGACAGAGGAGCAGCCCTAATAAGAGACTCAACATCCAGCGCCGAGCTCCTAAGATCCCGCAGACAAGACTGGCATGGCCAAGCGCCGAGGCGACCACACCCAGCCGAGAAAATTGCAGGAATTCTACCCGGCCATGCAGAGGACACAGACCCAACATGGCGGCGCCGATACCAGACAAGGCACGCGGGAGACTACTGCAACAAGGCTAAGAATGCACATGGCGGGTCACCCTCGGGTAGCAGCAGCCCAGCAGTACAGAGCCCCGCCAAGTCCAAGCCCCGCAGAGAATCCCCCATACGGCCTGAAGAGGACACAGGCATGGAGGTAAGCGGCGCGCAGGCCCCACACACGGTACCTAGGCCCCAGAGAGAAGACCCGATTGCAGCCTTTCCTACATCAGGACAGCCGGTGTCAGACATTCTGCTGAAGGACATGATGCTCTCGCTCACAGCCTCTTTGATGACAGATTTAATCGCTAATATTAACCAGTGCAACAGAGAGGTGCAGGCACTAGGAGATAGAGTGGACGCTATAGAGAACTTGATGGGAGATTACTCGGGCTCATTCAACACACTAGTGGATGCCCATAATGTACACACTAACAAGTTAAAATGGATAAAAGACAAAATCGCAAATTTAGAAGACCGGTCCAGACGCAATAACATTAAAATAAGAGTTATATCAGAATCGGTACTCCCACAGCAATTGCAGCAGTACATGTTATCACTCTTTTCCACACTAGCTCCCAACATGACGCCGCACGACCTCACCATCGACAGAATCCACAGAGTGCATAAACCCTCTTTTCTGCCAGCAGAGACACCAAGAGATGTCATCCTAAGGGTACATTTCTTTCACATCAAAGACCAACTAATGTCTCTAGCCAGGAAACCTGAGGGCCTGCCCACACCATATACTGGCATACAGATGCTTCCAGATCTATCTAAACACATGCTCCAGAGCCGCCGCAACCTGGCGACCATAACCAAAGCATTAAGAAACCATAAAATTCCTCACAAATGGAGGTACCCTGCCACGCTATCTGTCACACACAATGGAACCACCATATCCCTCTCAAGCTTAGAAGAAGGGATTGAGGCTCTGAGGAAATGGGGCATCTTCCCAGAATCTAGCAAAACACACCTTGAACCCACCTATCTGAATCACACGGAAGCAGAATGGCAGGTGGTATCTCACAAGCGTTCTGGCAAAAATCGCAACAAGGGCGACTCCGAACCCAAACATCAGTCCACTTAAACTCAACTCAACCCCCGGTCAGGATAGGATATAATCCAAATCAAGACCCCCTACCTATAGTTAATGCAGCGAACACTGCACACGGATCTAGTTTCAGATCCTCTTTTTATTAACGTTTTCCCAAAGGTTACAGCATCTGTTACGTTATTTTGGCAATGTTACTTTTTCATTTTGTCACCTGCACAATACAGAGTCACTGCCTTCCACGAGAAGACCGGTTGGAACTACACAACGAACAAATGGACTCAAACACCAAATGGATCATGAACACAGAATAACCTCAGGGGATTGGTAAGGCATCTTGGTAAGAGGACAACACGTTTGGCTGAGCAACATCAATAGTGAGCACAAACTACTTATCTACACGTCACCCACAACACAATACAATGGAAACCACCTGTTTATCACTTAATGCTAAGGGCCTAAACCACCCGGCCAAGCGTCTCTCTATGTGGGCAGAAGCAAACAAGCACAAAGCGGATATTAGGGGGGCGTGAAATGCATTAGCCTAGTGTCTCCATCCTGTATCGTATGGATTTGTGACGAATAAAGCATTGAAAGGAGTGCGGCCGTCCGGAGCTTTTCTTCAATTTATAACACTACATGCTTGAACGCATTCTGGCCTTCAAACATCTTAATGGAGCAAAATTCCTTAAAAAATGGGAAATATGGTCAAATAATGTGCACACATAAATGACTCTGTAATGTGCAGGTTCATGGGCACTTAACTATTTACCTATCTGTTCATCAATGTTTTGTATTCTATGCATGCCTTGTTCCAGTAATCCTTCATATATTATTACATGCATAAAATGTAACCTTTGTAACCTTTTTGTTATCGTTGGGTACTCCGATACCCCCATTTGTCTCGTTTTGGAAAAACTAATAAAAATTATTGATATAAAAAAAAACAGACCACCTCCAAAGACCTACAACATCAACTTGCTGCAGATGGTGTCACTGTTCATCAGTGCACTTTGCAAAGGTAGAAGCTGTATGGGAGATGGGAAAGAAGCCTTTTCTGCACACACACAACAGAGTCGCTTGAGGTGTGCAAATGGACATTCACGGTACTGGGAATCTGGTTAAAGTTGAGGGTCGCATGGATTCCACTCAATATCAGCAGATTCTTGAGAATAATTCATCCAGAATCCAGACACTCATTACAGGCTTTAGGAAGTGTCTAGAGGCTGTTATTTCTGCTAAAGGAGGCTCTACTAAATATTGATGTGATTTTTCTGTTGGGTGCCCAAATATATGCACCTGTCTAATTTTGATGCATATTGAGCATTTTCTGTTAATCCAATAAACCTCATTTCACTACTAAAATATTACTGTGTCCTTCAGTTTTTTGATAGATCAAAATGAAATTGATGATCCAAACACACACATATTTATAAATGACAATCATGGAAATTGTCAGGGGTTCCTAAACTTTTTCATACAACTGTAATACAGGTGGTCCTGAATACACCTTACTAGGGTTATTTTGGTTTTACCAGTATAAAAGGCCCCACAGATACAATTTGCCATATACACCACTCCCTCCGTGAGACAGGTGGTATATAAGCGTGGTCTGAACGTGCCGCCTCTAGGTAGAGAATAGCAGGGACACTCATTGATTCAGAGACAATACTCACAGTTGCCACAGTGAAACATTCCACAGCCACCTACTGCTCCCTCCGAAGACCCAGCAGGGAGGTAGTGGCTGTGGACTAACTTATCCCCGAACGAGGGTGCTCTTCTAAATGCCACTTCTGGTCGACTCGAGACATATTTCTCAATCACAGTATCCTCAACCAGGAAGTGCCAATTCTGGGACAAGATCACCCTGATGACCACAGCTTCACCCAGAAGGTACCTGTCCCACCAGCTGGATTCTTCCCTAGCTCGGCCTATCCAAGATGGCGGCTGCCGTGGACACACAAGGTTCACCCACAGCCCTGGAGGATTCCATAGTGGACCTAGATACAGCACTCCCCCCAGCCTTCCTGCATGGTGCAGGCACAGTGAAAACCCCACAACAGGCTGCACCATCCCCTGCCTCCACAGAATCTCTAATAAGGAGTTCCGTCGGAAGCAACATGCTGATTCCTATGGAAGATTTCCTGCCTAGCCCGGAATCAAGGGAGGGAGAGATCCATAGTGACAATCTTGCTCCAACTAATCTCCCATCCATGATGGCAGCATTCCACAAAATGCTCTCCAGGGGCCTCTCTCATACAGCAGTCCAGATAATAGCATCTATACATGCAGATCTACAACAAATAGGCTCTAGGATGGACTTTATTGAAAAGAAAGGCTGGGCTTTATCAAAAAGAAAGCTGATCAGGAAGCAGCAAAAATTAACCAAAACTTATCCAGGATCCAGGACCTACAAGATCAATTAGAGACAGCCATTTCAAAAATTGATGACCTGGAGAACAGTTCCAGACATTACAATTTTAGAATAAGGGGGCTTTCGGAATTGATCAAGGAGGTCTACCCAGCAGTCCATGCCTTTATGAAAGGCTTGATCCCTGACATCCCTTACCACCACCTAGACCTAGACAGGGCACACAGAGCTCTGCAACCAATACATTCGTATGGTCTACCCAGGGATATTATAGTTAAGCCCTATTTTTACTCAGTCAAAGAGCAAGTCACGAGGCTTCACGCAACTCAGACAACCTTACCATTTAGGGCCATCAAGTCCACATTTTCATGGACCTTTCACCTTACACAGACCAAAAACGGTGAGCATTAAAACCACTGCTGCAGGTTCTAGCTCAAAAGGAGATCACTTATAGATGGTCCTTCCCCTTATGCCTGAACTTTTCTTTTCAAAATAAAGCTCATCACTCCTCCACTTGGGCCTCATCACCCAGGAAATCTCCCAAACTCCCTCCAATAAAGGAGCAAGATATGCGAAAAGACCTCTTCCACCAAGCCCCATGACCCCTATATGGCAGAAACAACAGCCAAAGAGGTTGAAGGAAGCTCATCCTCCTTGATTGAGTCAATCGACCAAAAGTTGTTGCCCAACTTCCTATCGGGAAACTGAAAACGTTATATTGATAAGATTATATATATAATGATTCCTCAAGGTTACAAAGTTTTGTAACTTACGGGCTCTCAGACTGTGGGAGTGATAAGCAAAGTGGCGAACTCAATGGGTCGAGAGGCGTGATCGATTATGGTGAGAATCACATTTCTTATGAGCTTTTCTCCCCTCTGATCCATGGCTAACCAAATATCCCCCAATCGATAAATTAAAATTGACTTCCCACAACGTTCAGGGGCTCAACTCCCCTGTCAAATGCAAGAAAATATTACAACACTTCCACATTTTAAAAACAGATGTGTTACTCCTCCAGGAGACTCATTTTCCTGTTTAATATAATCCGTCCTTATCCGTATTCATAAGAGCTTCATTCATTTTTATTTGGCAAATGCGGAGAACATGACAAAAGTTCCCCACAGACCGGATCCCCTGACACCCACTAAATACGAACAATGGTGTGCCGACATTTTGGATCAGAGGGACGGAATCTCTATAATCTACGCTTCCCTGGCGGAAAGTGTTGATTCCCCATTATATGCACAAGCCTGGGAGACAGAGATTGATACTTACGCAGACCATGAACAACGGTTTCAAGCATTCAGTCACTCTTTCAAAGATATTATGAATATATCTCTAATCAAAGCCAACATTACGGTCTTTACTAGGTGGTATTACGTACTGGCCAGATTAGCAAAAATGTACCCAGATTCTTCGCCTCTATGTTATAGAGGATGTAATCAGCTGGGTACTATGCTCCATATCTGGTGGTCGTGTCCCCGCATTACTGTAGATCGTACTGGAATTCGGTCTTTTCTATAATGTGCAAGGTAACGGGTACTCAAATTCCTCAATACCCCAAGCACGCACTCCTGAATTTCAAGGTGCATAAAATCCCAAAACATACACAATCCTTGATCATGTTTATTTTATTGGGGGCTAAGATAACATTAGCAAGAGCCTGGTAAAAATGATCGATCTCTATCCTGGCAACTAAAAGGAAAATCTCCTGGATCAAGTCACAGGAACAGATAGTTGCTAAACTAATGGACAAAGTTAATCAGTTCAAAATAATCTGGGAACCATTGGCCAACTACATTAAGGTCCCCCTGTACCCGAAACTTATGCAACTAAATGGACCTCCAGGAACAACATCCCTTCACTCCTTTGACCTCCCTTCACTATCCTTCTCTTTATTCTTCTTCCTCACCTGAGCATTCTCTTTGCTTTCCGACTTCCACTGAGAGACAATTTGCTATAATGTGTTATGCTTTATATATCTTTTTCCATTGAGACATCTGAGATTTTTAGCAGAGATTTGCCAGATCCCTCAGATGCTTTTTGTTTTCTTTCTCAATATGTTCGGGTTGAATTTCATAACATCACTCCTACTTATGTCTGTTGCTAGAATGTAGATACAACAATTTTGGGCTAGGGACCCTTCAAGATTAAGGACTAGATAGAGAACCAAACTTGGGGTTGGTCGGAGGCCTCAGACAGGGAATTATTCCGGTCCACAGTGTGTTCCCAATGGGGTGGACTGGATTTTCATTGGTTGGTTTTTAGGCCTTCCCTACAGGACTTGAATATCAAATTAAGCCTATTACCCCTGGGGTCCTGATCCCTAAAGCAGTAGAACTTTCACAGACTAACCTAATACTCTCAACCACTGAATCCTAAGTTCTTTAAAATGTAGTATTTTATTTTATGTTTTGTTAACATCTTAACAGGATTTGTCGATTTGTCTTGTCAAAATTATAAGAATTGGGTCTTAATGGCCAACATACTCATTGTTTGAATATTTTCAACTGTATATGCAATTTATCATTTGTCAAACTCAATAAATGAAAATACTCTGAAATACCACCAAAGGAAAGCTCTATTTGTGTGAAAAAAAATGAAAATTATTTAATTTGGGTACAGTGTTGCTTGACCGTGTAATTGTCATTCAAAGTGCAACAACGCCGACAGCTGAAAATTGGCCTGGGCAGGAAGAGGGTAATAGACATGATTTTTGCGCAAACAAATCACTATATGCTTATTGGGATTTTTTTTACCAAAAATATATAGCAGAATATATTTTGGCCTAAATTGATGAAGAAATTATAATGTTTACATTTTTTTTTATTGGCTATGTTTTATAGTAGAAAGTAAAAAATATTGTTTTTCTTTTTCAAAACTGTCAGACTTTTTTTGCTTATAGTGCAAAAAAGAAAAACCCCAGAGGTGATCAAATACCACCGAAAGAAAGCACTATTTGTGAAAAAAAAAAGGAAAAACATTATATTTGGGTACAGTGTTGCACAACCATGCAACTGTCAGTTAAAGTAGCGCAGTGTCACATCACAAAAAATGGCCTGGTGATGAGGGGGGTAAATCCTCTGGAGCTGAAGTGGTTAAACAAAGTGGCCAGGGGCCCCTTAATATGTCATACCAGACCAATTATTCTTGATGAGGGTCTGGCATGTATGTCAAGGAGGATGTCATTGACCAAATACCATCATGTCAATATTTGGCCAAGGATATGGCCTGGGATGATTTGCCCCTTAGTTTATATTCTGCAGTGAGAACCAGGAGCTTTCATTCATGGCGAGCAGTCATTGGGAGCAAATCAGTGTTGGCGGTCGGTGTGCTTTTCCTTTTGGAGGGTTGGCAGGTTTAATTTATCATGATTGAGGGGATCTTCATAGCTGGATTACGTGGTTGATAATGTATTTATGTTGTGGGCCATTTTTGGTGTTCTTATATATTTTTAAAGCACTTGTCAAAAAGGGTGTGTTTAGTTATACGTGAAAAAAGGGGACAGTATCTGGGCCCCCCACCACTTGCAGACTTCTAGGTTCAGGGTGGAGACTTCGGGCGCTCTCTGTTCCCAGAGCCAATGAGCCCAGGACTGGGGTTCCCCTTGCAGTAAAGAAATTACAAGTCCCACCTTTGTGGCTTCCAGGCAGAAGGGCTGCAACCCGAAGTAAAGTTTGCAGGAGTTGCGGAAAGTCCTGAACTTGCTTCAATCCCCCGCAAACTTGTCAGGAAGGGGAACCTTGGGCTCCGACAGCAGGGCCACGATGGTGCGAGTGGAAGTTGATCCCGCTCCGGATGCAGGGAGGGTGGAGAGCTCAAGCACTTGTCCCTCCAGCCGGGTATAGGCCTCCTGCAGGTTCTTCACTGCCTGCATAAGCCCTGCCAAGTGGACACACAGTTCTTCCATGGCAGAGGGTGTTCCCTGCGCAGACTCAGACATGGCTGTCCGTTACTGTCACGCCCCTGGTGGCAGAGTCTGACCTGTGCAGGAAACAACCACTCTTGCGCACCTGATTGGGGACCCCTGGTAGAGCAAACAGGTGGCCAGAGAGTGCAGGATGGCACGAGGGCTGGATTGTTACTGATGGTGGTGTGAGAGGTCCCAGAGCGGTTCGTGCAGATATGAAGGAAGGTGGAATAGGCTGGGTCGGCAAATGGCTGGCAGTGCGATACAAAGGAGTAGGCAGAAGAATGGTCAGTTCCAAGCAGAGTTCATAATCAGGCAGGCAGTAGAGGTACAAGGACGTCAGGCAAGAGAATGGTCGTGGGTAGCCGGGGGTCTGTGCAGGCGGATATCCAGCAGGTCAGGTCAAGCTGGGTCTTCAGGAAACAGAAACTAGTAAACAGGAACAGAGCTGGGGCTCACAGGTACACTAGATGCTGTAGAATGGAAAGCACTGGTTGCAGGGTGCTGTCTGCTTAAATGGGCCATTTGGGCGCATACCGGCCAATGCCGACACATACACACGCGCACACGTGCACAGGTGCGCGCACGCGTTATGTTCGCCCATGCACAGGCTTCCAGGCCCGAATTCCAGGGGCAACGGTTGTTTCCGTTTCCTCACAACAATCCCAGCACTCAGCTTGCTGACCGTTTCTCCTCACAGTTCTCTCTCCAGCACTATACTTGCAGACTATTGCTTCTTCACTTCTTTTCAGCACATCACTAGGTTCCCAGCTTGAAAGGAAATTTATCAAGCTTCTTTACTCCTTTTTCTTCACCGCCGCTAGCACATGGTGAGGCCTACACTGTGTCAGCAGGACCTCAAGACCACCAATTGCAGGCCAGGGATCACGGGCCCCTGAATATGTAGCTTAGTATGTTGGTGCTAGCTGGGCCTTTGATTGACTACAACTTTCAGTCCATCCCTCTTCCAGATCCCACAACCTGATTTTCCTCACAGTGACACTCCTGCCCCTGAATGGCTCCCAAGTAGTGTTGAGCGAACCCGGACTGTAACGTTTGGGTCCGTACCGAACTTTGGGGTGTCCAGGACCCGGACCAGAACACGGACATTTCAAAAAACGTTTGGGTTCTGGTAGTTGATCATGCATGTTGAATAGCTGCAGGGCAGCCAATCAAACAAGCGTTTCACTGGTTTACCCTTAGAAGCCATCACAGCCATGCTTACTAATGGCATGGCTGTGATTGGCCAGTGCACCATGTGACCCAGCCTCTTTATAAGCTGAAGTCACTTGATGCTGCAGTCACATGCACTCTGAGACTCTGACTAGTATAGGGAGAGGAAGCTGCCAGCGTTTTTGTGAGGGACAGATTGCAGACATTTTAACATCTGATCCTGCATCCTG
>BLSH010420477.1:56503-67085 GCA_018402905.1 Glandirana rugosa
GTTAGGAGCCACCACCGATACATGGACCAGTAAGCACGGGCAGGGACGCTATATCTCACTAACTGCACACTGGGCAAATGTAGTGGCGAGTGGGCCTGAGCCGGCTAGCCATTTGGCGCATGTCCTTCCACCACCGAGGATTGCAGGGCATTTCTCTTTGCCTCCTGTTGCCTCCTCCTCCTCCTACTGCGCTTCCTCCTCCTCGACCACCCACTCATCCGCTCAGCGTAACACCTTCACCACCAACATCAGCACATCCAGGGGGAAACGACAGCAGGCTGTTTTAAAACTGATATGTTTGGGGGATAAACCCCACACTGCGCAGGAGCTGTCATATCAGTTTTAAAACAGCCTGCTGTCGTTTCCCCCTGGATGTGCTGAACTTGGTGGTGAAGGTTTTTGTTTCCCCATTGACTTCAATGGGGTTCGGGGTCCGGGATAAAGTTTGGGCAACGTTCGGTGCCGAACCTGGACTTTTTCCCAAAGTTCGGTCCGACCCGCCGAACTCGAACGTCCAGGTGTTCGCTCAACTCTACTCCCAAGGCTTCCACAGACTGTCCACTATTCCTATCCCAGCCTGCTCCAGCACTTTCTCCTCCAGCTCCCAGGGTCTCTCACTCACCGACTCCAGTGGACAACTTTAAAGTCTCTCAGTAGCACCTCTGATGCTTTCCTGTTCCCTATTGTGACTCCAGGAATCACCTCCACTCCTGGCTGCACCCAAACCTCCAGGCCTCAAGATCACCCCCCAATCACCGGTCATTTGAATCAACAGGCGGTGAGAAAGACGCGTCCTGATCGTGTCTCAGGTCACAAATGTGATTGTTTTTAAACCTCAATTTATTAACTTTGATGTAAGTGCACACCCCAGAGGGGGGATTGTTTGGTGTGAAGTTTTTAATAAAGTTGTTAAAAGGGTAACACATTATGTGAGCTCAGTTTGTTGAAGGATACCTCTAGCTAACATGCGGTGGATACTTTGTACGGTCATAAGAAGTCAAACGTTCACAGAGTCGAGCAGCACCATTTTGGGGACATCTTGAGAGATACTTTATGGGAATTATATTCATTCTCATCTGGTGAGTCTCTCCATATAGGGGAAACCCCCGTGTCTCACATGGTGTGGTGGCGGTTTCTGTGGAATACTCCGAAGACTTCACAGATGAAATATCAGTTTTTATGGACTAGATATTATCTGGGACTTCATCTTAAACCTTATGTGATTGTAGTTTGGTTATCATTGGTTTTAATAGCAGCAGCTGAGGCTGTTACAATGACTTGGTAGTGGTTCATTATTTGAATGACACACCATTAGCACTGATTACCATCTTGCTTTTTCCCTTATAGGGTGAAGGAATTTGATTGTTTATTCTAATGTCTATATATATATTGATGTGATACATTTCTGTAAAAAGTTCCCATATTAATGAGAGATATAAACCTCGCAGAAATGTCAACTCTTTCTCACTCTGTAGAAATCTAAAAAAACAAAATGGAGTCAGGCTTGAAATCAAAATAAACTATTAAATAGCAATTGGATCATATCTTTTGTGTGCAGCCCCCTGCCTCTTTAAAAGGAGCTCCAGTCTCCCCAAGAAAATTAAAAGTCAGTGGCTACAAATGCTGTAGCTGCTGACATTTAACATAAGGACACTTACCTGTCCAGGGATCCAGCGATGTCAGCACCTGAGCCGATTCTTCAATCGGCTTTGGGTATAGGTGCCAGACATCTTAGGTAAAAGAAACTGGCAGTGAAGCCTTCCGGCTTCACAGTTGGTTTCCGAATGTGCACGAGCAAGTCATGCTGTGCTTTCTGAATAGTCCCACAGTCTTCTGGGACTGTGAGGCCAGACATCATCATAGATAGCCACAGCGATCTGAGCAGGAAATGGGAGCAGGTACCTGTTAAAAACAGGTGCTTGCTCTTCCTTCCCCAAAAAAGTGCCAAATTTGGCATTGGAGGGTGCAAACAAGCTGAGTGTCCCTTTTTGGATGGAGCTCCACTTTAAGTGATTTTTTTATATTCAGGGGTGGGACAAGCACCCTAATCACTTGCCCACAGTGGGTAGCTGTCTTAAAAGCAAGCTGTGGTCCAGCTGGGATCCCCTTTTATAAGGATTCTCATACAAATGTATTTATTGTATCACGTGTGGCCCCGTTAAGCAAGGCATGTAATTGAGGTTCCGCACTAACAATCTGATTCTGGGTTCCACCCCTTATCCTGCCAATATTATACTGAAATGTGTGGCAGCCAATCAGGTCTGAAATAGGAGTGGATGCTTGGAAACCTGGCACCTGACCTATCTGTGGCATTTCTGTTTTTTCGTAGACATAACTTACGGTCCAGCCTTCCCCTGCCTTCCCACGCTGGTTATGGTTCCTTTTCGGCCACTTGCTCCCCATCTGATACAGGTCCACTAGGCTTAGGAGCGGCTCGCCTTCCTTAGAACTGTTATGGATGCCTCTGGGTCACCTACATATGGCCCACATACTACATGTAGATACACGCCTACATGTCTGCCATTTATGTAAGTTGCCATTTGGCTTTTTAATAAAAGCTCAGTTGTTTTTAACCTGCTACACATAAGGCCCGTACACACACAATCTGATTTTTAGATAGGAATTTTCGTGTGACGGCCGCCGTCCGAAATGATTAACGTTAGTAAGCTCCTTTCGAATGCGGATTTGCAGGCTAGAAACTTTTTTCGTACGACAATGCAACGTCCGATTTTCGTTCCATTAGTATGGTTTTCATCTGAAAAAAAAAAAAAAGTACGACCAAGACTAAAATTTGCGCCCTTTTTTTCCCACAAATAGAGCTTTCTTTTGGTGGTATTTGATCCCCTCTGCGTCATTTCTGATCGCCGCTATAAACAAAAAATGAGCAACAATTTTGCAAAAAAGAACAATATTTTTTACTTTTTGCTAAAGTACAAATCCATTAAAAAAAATATTCATCAGTTTTGGCCGACATATATTCTTCTACATATTTTTGGTAAAAAAAAAATTGCAATCGGCGTATATTGATTGGTTTGCGCAAAAGTTATCGCGTCTACAAACTGGGAATTGATTTCTGGCGTTTTTATTTATTTTATTTTTTTTACTAGTAAAGGCGGCGATCTGCGATTTTTATCGGGACTGCGATATTGGGGCGGAAATGTCGGACATTTTTTACACATTTTTGGGACCAATGACATTTATTCAGCGATCAGAAATTTAAATGTCCACTGATTACTGTATGAATGTCATTGGCAGTGAAGGGGTTAACCTGCAGGGGACAGTGAAGGGGCTAAATATGTTATCTGGCTGTGTTCTAACTGTGGGGGGGCAGGGCTGGCCGGGACATAACAGATCTAACTGATCCCAGTGACAGGGATCAGTAGATCTGTTATGTCCCCTGTCACAGAACGGGGAACCGCCGTGTTTACAATGGCGGTTCCCCGTTCTGAGGCTCCTGAAAGTGATCGGCGGGTCTCGGGCGGACATCGAGTCCGCCCGACCCGCGGGCACGCTCGCGCAGCGTGCAGCGCGCGCGCGCCGCCGCTGCCGCCAGGGGGTGCGCAGGAGCATGGACGTCCTCCCGGCATTTCAGGTCCGCGCTGGAGCCGTATTTCGGCAATAGCGCGGACCTGGAGTGGTTAAGTTTTTAAACCTCTAATTAAAACACAATTTATTTCACCTCAGTCATTCATATCTAACCACAAATGTCCCGGTTTAGAATTTTTCAAGTGTTTTGATAAAAATTGGCATGGGTAGATTCAGGATTTTTGCGGCACCGAAAATAATGACCTATTTTATCCCAGTCAGAGAATATAGTGGGGAGTGTAAATATTTGTATACCTCGCAATGCATTGTATTCAATGTACAGTGATGACTCCATACATTG
This sequence comes from Glandirana rugosa, assembly GCA_018402905.1. Lineage (NCBI taxonomy): Eukaryota > Metazoa > Chordata > Amphibia > Anura > Ranidae > Glandirana > Glandirana rugosa. The sequence continues at coordinate 60,390 of BLSH010420477.1, forward strand.
CAGATTTAAAAAAAAAGTCTAATTAAAAGGATGAAATTACTGTGACACCATTATTATCTATGAGAAATATTGTCTTCTATAGTTTTGTCATTTAACAGAGTGGCTCTGGGAAACTTCTCTGCTTTTTTTTTTCTGTAGTTTCACCAAAATAAAAATAAAGTTTTCTTTTAATAATTTGAAAATTAAGATAATAATTTATATTGCTGTAAATGTAAAAAGAATTGATGTGAGGACACCTTGAGAACAAACCTTCCAAAACCTGTCATCATTCTTCCTTTTTTTTTACCTTTTCCAAAAAAAAAAGTTTTCTATCTGTTTTTTTCCATTTTTTTCAACTTTACATTATATTATTATTGATTCTTTGCAACATCACAACTTTCCAATTCTAACTTTTTATAAAACGGAGAAACATCTATTAGTAAAATAAGAGATGAAAGGGTAAAGATTGGAAAATCTAAATTCAGTTATTTATTTCTAAAGGCCCAAGGTGTGTCGCTGAGGGATAAATTAATTCTGATGATGCTTGATTTTCTGTAGAGATTTATCTTCCAGAGGATCCATGTTCTAAATTAATCTCAGATGAACACAGAGCCGATCTACACCCCTGTGTGCTCCGGAGATGTCAGGGGAGATTTCTGTATTATAAATATATGGATGTGTGGAGAATGAAATTGTATTGTGACCAGAAATGTCACATAGATTCTCTGCTGTTTTCATTTACCTTTCTTCAACAAAATCTCTCCATCAGACTTCCAGGACTGAGCTGACCCTTCCAGAGGAGTCTCCCCTCCCCCCTCTTCTATCAGAATTTATCTCTGCCTGGGGGGATCAATGCCAAAATCTGGGCTAGGAGCTAAAACAAGGAAAAGTCTTCATTTTACTGGTCTGGCCATTCACAGGTATTTATTCCCTTGATTAATTGTTTTACAGGTACGGGACATTTCGGTTATTGCTGTAAAAACTCAACTAATCCCAATTGTTGCCATCTTTATTTTATTTATTTGTGTATTTTTTTATTTTTTTTTGGATGAGATACATATATATCTGAATAGAACAAAATATACAGAATATTTGTTCCCTACATCTACTGTATATGTTTTAGATCAGTGGTTCTCAACCCTGTCCTCAAGTACCCCCAGCAGGCCATGTTTTGGGAATTTCTCTTAGATAAAATAGCTATCCAAAATACCAAGCCATTGGCTCTGATTTAAAGCACCTGTGCAAGATAAAGGAAAACCTGAAAACATGGCCTGTTGGGGCTACTTGAGGACAGGGTTGAGTACCACTGTTTTAGATAATACATGACACTGATCTAGGGTTGCCACATCATCCCTTTAAACCTGAACACATATGAATTACACAGCTTCTGAGGCTGATTTAATGCAGATGAGGCACCAAGTGGGTTTAATTACCACCTTAATCAGCCACAGAACAACCTGTGTAATTAATATGTGTCCTGGATTAAAGGGATGATGTGGCAACCCTACACTGATCACATTGATGCATTTCTCTAATTTCAGGTAATGTTTTGCTAAAAAGACACATTTTATTTTATGTAGAAGCTGATAAATATGACGATGTTGTCACTCTCATTAATTATTAATTTATGATTTTTTTTTGTCATTTTTATATCTCATCTGGTTGTTTCCTGGGTTTGATAATCCGCTGATTATATTAATAAAGAACTAAGTATTGATACATTAAAAAAAATCATTTTACTGCTTTATTTGCTATTAATTTATAGATTTTTTTTCTTCATAACTGGTTCCATATACGTCTGAATAGAAAAAAAAATGGATAAAAAATAGTCACATAACTCACATATATGTCTTTATTTATTTCTTTATTTTTGGTACAGGACAGGTAATAAATCACATTTTATTTTATGTAAAAGATGATAAATATGATGGTGTTGTCACTCTCTTCATTGTATGTTCATGTGTTTTTTTTTTATATTGATGAAAACCTAAATTAATAATCTATACAATGTTTTATTTTTGTGTCATTTTTATATCTTATCTGGTTGTTTCCTAGGTTTGATATTTCACTGATTATGTTAACAGAGAGCTAAGTATTTATACATTAAAGGAAATTACATCACTTCTGTATCTACTATTAATGTATATATTAATTATTTCCATAGCTGTGTTAAGTATGGATGCATTTAAATCTGGTCGTTCATTCTCTGATTCATCATTCATTTATTTATCAATTATCCTCGTATTTAATTATCTGAATATTTCTTTGTATTTGTACATTTATGTAGAGGGAGGCTCCTTAGTTACATTGATAATTATAAATAACACCTTGATCCTGACTTATCAAATCACAAACATTGATAAATACTGTTTCAGACATTCTAAAATTAAAGGGGACCTGTCATGGGAGAATATTAGAGGATGTCATAGCCATAACTGAGCTTTCCTTTAACCTCTTCATCTCCAGGAGGTTTTACCCCCTTAATGACCAGGACTGCATTGCTTTAACTGACAATTGCAGGGTCATGCAACGTTGTACCCAAATAAAATTGTTCTCCTTTTTTTCCCACAAATAGAGCTTTCTTTTGGTGGTATTTGATCACCTCTACGGTTTTTATTTTTTGTGCTATAGACAAAAAAAGTGACAATTTTGAAAAAAAAAAATATTTTTTATTTTCTGCTATAAAACATTCCCAATAAAAAAAATGTAAAAATGTAATTTATTCATACATTTAGGCCAATATGTATTCTACTACATATTTTTGGTAAAAAAAAAAATCCCAATAAGTGTATCTTGATTGGTTTGCGCAAAAGTTATCACATCTACAAATTATGGGATATATTTTTTTTTATTGTTTTTACTAGTAATGGCAGCAAACAGCAAGGGTCTGCTACATTGTGGCGGACAAATCTGACACTAAGTGACACTTTTTGGGGACCAGTGACACCAATACAGTGAGCAGTGCTAAAAAAATGCACTGTCACTGTATAATTAACACTGGCAGTGTTAACATCAGGAGCGATCAAAGGATTAAGTGTGCTGCTAGGGGGTGCTTTCTAACTGTGGGGGGATGCTGTGACTGGAGGAAAACAGAGATTAGTGTTTCTGCACAATATATCCTTTTTCCTTCACCACAGAACGGTGGTCTGCCTCACCTGTGAACAATCAGGCGGGTTCCGGTGGCCATCCTGACCACCGGACCCTCTGATTGGCTTCTGTGGTGTCCAATCACAGCGTGAGCGAGGCTTCTGTGGTGCACGTGTGCCCAGAACCAAAGAGAGGAATTAAGTACAGGTATGTGATTTTGCACTTAAAGGCTACCCTGCTGCAATATATGTAAGTGGGGTGGTCTTTAAGCGGCAAGGAATGTTGGTTCTTTGACCATTATGCTGATAAGGAGGAAGAGGTGGTGATCACACAGAGGCACCAGCACAGCAAAAGAGGAAGCAGGTTGCAAAAGCAGAGCGACCGTCCCTTGGACAGTACGCCTGCTAATACCCACTGCACCCAGGGACCTAGCACACCAAAGGCAGCTCAAAGGCATTCCCAGACGTGGCAGTTCTTCAGACAATGTGCTGACGACAAGACACGAGTGGTTTGCAAGTTGTGCAATGAGAGCCTGAGTCGGGGCATAAATGTTCTAAAACTGAGCACAACCTGCATAACCAGGCATCTAAATGCAAAGCACAAGCTGCAGTGGAATAATTACCTCTAAATCCAAGAAAAGTCTCGGGATCCTTCTGCTTCCTCTTCTGCTGCTGCCTCGGCCTCTTCCTCCACCTCTACAGTGACAGCGTCACCTGCCACCCAGCAAACAGATGATGTGACAGCAACGCCACCATGTCCACCACCGTCCCCAAGCATTTCCACATGGTCCCATGGAAGCTTACAGCTCTCCATCTCCCAAACCCTGGAGAGAAAGAGGAAGTACCCCCCTACCCACCCGCGATCCCTGGCCCTGAATACCAGCATTTCAAAATTCCTGGCCTTTGAAATGCTGTCATTCCGTCTGGTGGACACGGACAGTTTTAAAAACCTGATGGCGGTGGCTGTCCCGCAGTACGTGGTTTCCAGCCGCCACTACTTTTCCAGGCGAGCCATCCCTTCCCTGCACAAACAAGTCGGGGACAAGATCAAGAGTGCATTGCGCAACTCCATTTGTGGCAAAGTCCACATAACCACTGATACATGGACCAGTAAGCACAGGCAGGGACGCTATATCTCGCTAACTGCACACTGGGCAAATGCAGTGGCGGGTGGGCCTGAGGTGGCTATGCATTTAGCACATGTCCTTCGGCCACCCAGGATTGCAGGGCATTTCTCTTTCCCTCCTGTTGCCTCCTCCTCCTACTCATTTTCCTCCTTCTCTACCACCTCAGCGTAACACCTTCACCACCAACTTCAGCACATCCAGGGGGAAACGACAGCAGGCTGTTTTAAAACTGATATGTTTGGGGGATAAACCCCACACTGCGCAGGAGCTGTGAACGGGCATTGAACAACAGACCAATGAGTGGTTGTTGCCACTGAGCCTCAAGCCCAGCCTGTTGGTGTGCGACAATGGCCGAAATCTGGTAGCGGCTCTGGGCCGAGCCGGTTTGACGCACATCCCTTGCCTGGCGCATGTGCTGAATTTGGTGGTGCAGAAATTTCTAAAAAAGTACCCGGATATGTCAGTGCTGCTGCACAAAGTGCGGGCCGTCTGTGTGTGCTTTCAGTAATCTCACCCTGCTGCTGCTCGCCTGTCTGCGCTGCAGCAGAACTTTGGCCTTCAACGCCTCCTTTGCGACGTGCCCACAAGGTGGAACTCCACCTTGCACATGCTGGAGAGACTGTGCGAGCAGCAGCAGGCAATAGTGGAGTTTCAGCTGCAGCATGCACGGGTCAGTCGCTCTGTGGAACAGCAACACTTCACCACCAACGAGTGGGCCTCCATGCGAGACCTGTGTAGCGTATTGCTGTGTTTTGAGTACTCCACCAACATGGCCAGTGCCGATGATGCTGTTCTCAGCGTTACTATCCCACTTCTATGTCTCCTTGAAAAAACACTTTGGGCGATGATGGAAGAGGATGTGGCACAGGAGGATGAGGAGGAGGAAGAGGGGTCATTTCCACGGTTATCAGGCCAGTCATTCACAAGTGGCTCGGAGGGTGGGTTCCTGCACCAGCATAGGCCAGGTAAAAAATTTTCAAGCCAGGGCACAGTTCTGGAGGATGAGGAGGATGAGGATGATGAGGAGGAGGAGGAACCGTGTTCACAGCAGGGTGGCATCCAACGCAGCTCATGGGCATCACTGGAGCATGGCTGGGGGGGATACAGATGACACAGATGATATACCTCCCACAGAGGACAGCTTGTCTTTGCCTCTGGGCAGCCTGGCACACATGAGCGACTACATGCTGCAGTGCCTGAGCAATGACAGCCGAGTTGCCCACATTGTAACTTGTGCTGATTACTGGCTGGCCACCCTGCAGGATCCCCATTACAAGGACAACGTGCCGTCCTTAACCACTTCAATACCGGACGTTTATACCCCCTTCCTTACCAGACCAATTTTCAGCTTTCAGCGCTCTCACACTTTGAATGACAATTAGTCTCTCATGCTACACTGCACCCAAACAAAATTTGTATCTTTTTTTTCACACAAATAGAGCTTTCTTTTGGTGGTATTTAAGAACCTCTGGGTTTTTTATTTTTTGCGACATAATTGAAAAAAGTGCGAAAATTTTGAAAATAAAACCACTTTTTTTAGTTTCTGTGATAAAATTTTGCAAATAAGTAATTTTTGTCCATAAATTTGGGCCAAAACCTATACTGCTACCTATCTTTGGTAAAAATAACCCAAATAAGTGTATGTTATTTGGTCTGTGTGAAAGTTATAGAGTCTACAAACTATGGTGCAAATCATTGAAAATTGATCACACCTGATGCACTGATGGCCGATCTCAATTCTTGAGGTCCTGAAATGTTGGGAAAGTACAAATACCCCCCAAATGACCCCATTTTGAAAATTAGACATTCCAAGGTATTTAGCAAGAGGCATGGCGAGTTTTTTGAAGTTGTACTTTTTTCCCACAATTCTTGAGAAAATTAAGAAATTATTATTATTATTTTTTTTTGCACAAAATTGTCAAAACAACAAGTTATTTCTCACACACAGCATATGCATACTTCCAATTACACCCCAAAATACATTCTGCTACTGTCCCCGAGTATGGCGATACCACATGTGAGACTTTTTCACAGCCTGACCACATAGAGAGGTCCAACATGCAGGGAGCACCGTCATGCATTTTAGGAGCAGAATTTTCACATCTAATTTCCTAACGACCTATTACACTTTTGAAGGCCCTGGAGCACCAGGACAATGGAATTGCCCAAAAAAATGACCCCATTTTGGGAAGCAAACACCCCAACGTATAATCTATGAGGCATTATGAGTATTTTGAATGGTTCATTTTTTTCACAAGTGTTCGAAAAACGTGGAAAGAAAATGAAAACGCTTTTATTTTTACACAAAGTGGTCAATTTATAAGTTATTTCTAACACATAGCATGCACATAGCAAAAATTACCAAGTTTTATGAGTATTACGGAGTATCTAATATGCAACCCCACAAACGAAGGGTTTTACCCCAGTAAAAAAACCCGTTAAGGTAACAGGACCACGAGGTCCCGGAAGTTTTCACATTATCCAGCAATCCTTTAATCTACACT
>BLSH010420477.1:97632-115526 GCA_018402905.1 Glandirana rugosa
TTAGAGTTGAGCAAACCCGAACTGTAAAGTTCGGGTTCGTACTGAACTTTGGGGTGTCCGCGACCTGGACCCGAACCCGGACATTTAAAAAAAAGTTTGGGTTCGAGTTCTGGGTTTGGGTATTTGATCACGCATGTTGAATAGCTGCAGGGCAGCCAATCAACAAGCGTGGTTTTCCCTAGAAGCCATCACAGCCATGCCTACTGATGGCATGGCTGTGATTGGCCAGTGCATCATGTGACCCAGACTCTATATGAGGCTGGAGTCACAGTGCTGCATGTCACATGCTCTCTGGGTAGTGTAGGGAGAGGATGCTGATGGTGCTGTGAGGGACAGATTGTAGATAGATAGACAGGTAGAGATTATTACTACTACTGCTTTTAGGGACAGAGTGCAGATCTCATCCTGCATTACAGAAAGATCTGACTGGACTAGGTAGAGTCTACTGCTTAGAGGGACAGATTATTGTTCTACAATCATCTCCTAGTTCTATAGGGGTCAGGTTCCTGCTGTTGCTGTAAGGGACAGATTATTGTTATAAAATCATTTTGCAGCCCTCTAGCACTTTCCGTGACTCTTTTACAGTCATTTTTGTGCTGAAAAGTTTGGGTCCCCATTGAATTCAATGGGGTTCGGGGTAAAGTTCGGGTCAAGTTAGGTACCGAACCCGGACTTTTTTCAGAAGTTCGGCCGAACCCACCGAACCCAAACATCCACGGGTTCGCTCAACTCTAGATATTACCTGTGCAATCTTATCATCTTATACAAGATACAATTCACTGAGTGGAGGAATCCTTATAGACAATATTCATATCTGCCACAAATATACATTGAAGCTACAATGAGGTGTCTTGTTTGTAATATGTAATGAGAGAGTTGTTGGATGTCACAGTTAGTCAATATGCCAAGCAACCATTTTCATCTGACCATGGATTAGCCAATGGAATAGATACATTTTTTTATTATAAGTACTATATACTTTGAAGTATTAATCCCACAAGTATATACTGCATATCCCGGTGTCAGAATCTCAAGCAAAATAGATTTGCTGTGTCTAGGAAAAACTTTCTGTATACTGTACTATATGTGAAGTGTGGTACCTATGGACTCTGGACCGTGTTTGAATACAAAAAGGTTCACTGATACACCACTCAGTCACTATACCACATATTTTTGGACAGGTCTGTGTTCTCTTTTAGATATGGTCATTGAAATCTGGGTTTTGACATGGTGCCTTACTAATCTTGTAAACTAATAAAAAGTATAATATAGAAGTATACATGTGGAGGTGACTGTGTAAGATTTCTTTTATTAAATTTCATTTGCAAGCAATTAAAGTGCTGCCCTGAAAAAAAATGGATCCTGTCCCTTTAAAGCATGAATACCAGCGCAATACTTGTGCTATGTAATTTGGCCCCCTGTATGACCTAAAATACCTGGCTGATCCTGCCTGGCTATGCCCTCCCCTCTGTAAACTGTACATGGATTACCATGGCTGCTGAGCCCTGGCACTGTGGTCAGCGTACGTGCCTCCATCATCCACAGCTCTCCTCATTGCTCTCCTGTGTCCTCCTCCCCCTCCCCTCTCTGCCTGTCAGCTCTGTCCGCTCCTAGTTCCCCCCTCCTGCTGAAAAAATAACAGCGTTTTCTTACTATAGTTCCCTCTGTTAGATAACATTGTTATCTAACAGTGTATGTGATTTATAAAATATGCTGCCTAATACCTTATTTCCGAGTGCCGCCTGTCTCTAACGTGACTGCCCATTGGTCTCCTCCACTCCTCTCCTTACATCAGCGGGGGATACCCAGCACCTCCACCTGAAGCTATCAGATGGGGAGAGAAGACCAACAGGCAGTCACGTGACCGCCGATCGGCACTCGGAAATAAGGTATATGGCAGCATATTTTTATAAATCACATATACTAGCGAGCTTAAAGGAGTTGTAAAGGCAGAAGGTTTTTTTATCTTAATGCATTCTATGCATTAAGATAAAAAAAAACCTTCTGTGTGTAGCAGCTTCCCCAGCCCCCCCCCCCCCCAATTACTTACCTGAGCCCCATCTCTCTCCAGCAATGTCCACGAGTGTCTTAACTGTCCAGAACACTCCTCCTGATTGGCTGAGATACAGCAGCGGCGCTATTGGCTCCCGCGGCTGTCAATCAAAGTCATTCAGCCAATCAGGGGAGAGAGCAAGCAGGGCCAGGTTGGGGGCTCCATGTATGAATGGATACACAGAGCTCTGACTCGGCTCGGGTGCCCCCTGTAGCAAGCTGCTGGCTGAGGGGGCACTTGATAGGAGGAGGGGTCAGGAGCTGCAAAGAGGGACAAAGAGGACAAAGAGGTAAGTATAACATGTTTGTAATTTAAAAAAAAATTGCCAGTACAATCACTTAATTGTTATCTAACAGAGGGAACTATAAAAGGAAAAAAAATCAGCTTAACAATCACTTTAAACCTGCCATCGGCTCCAACCTTATCCTACTCTATCCAAAGCTAAATAACAAATTACATTTAGATATACAAGAATATATTGGATAAAAAATGACACATGGTAGAATGCTGACCTAGGGAATCATCTGTTTGGTGTTTGGAGATCCAGAAGGAGTTTTTCTTCCCCTATTACAGCCAATAGGACCGCACTCTGTTAGAGATTTCTGCCTCCCTTTGGGTCAGTTGGAGGTTTAGGATTGGAGTTCTAGGGGTTCTAAGCAAAGATTACTTTGGTTTAAAACTGATTGTCAAACTGATCAGAAGAGATCTAGCAGCTAGTTATAGTTAGGTAAGCTAGTAACATATGTGGGAAGGATCAGGGCCAAGCAGCTTCAACTTTATTTTCTAAATAGTCTTCTAATGATAAATATACCATATATAAGCAGCCCATTATGGTTCTAATCAAGCAGTTAGGGAAGTTTTTTGTAGATGTGAGGACGGGGGACTTTTAGGTGTATCATAATGTTTTGATCTTAGCCAGTAGAATACGAATATAGCCATTCCTGTATCATAAGTTTTACTGAAGTTGTTTTTTTTTTCTCAAGAGTATATATGCAGCACCAAAGAAGCTGATAACTGCATTCATGAGCAGATTTCATTGGTGCCCCCTTCCCAGGAATAAGTCTGCTATACACACAAAAAAATAACAATGACTAAACTATCTCAGCTCTGAAAAACTCTGTGAATTTCCTCTAAGCTCATCGACTCCTCTCACTGATCCCTACGTCACTCTGTACACAGAAGCAACGAGGGACTCCAGCATCTGACCTTCCTGGAATGCTTGGCTTTATCCGAGACTTTGGGGTGATTATTCTTCTCTGGTTTGGTGGAAATGACAGCAGGAAGGTTCATGTTTAGCTTTCTATTTGCAGGTAAACCTTTTATCCTTGCATTTGTATTTACAACACTTGTACCAAGCATCCGGTGGAAACTTATGCCTCGTACACACGGGACGACGATCGCATTCAACACGTCGTACTCACGACCGTTGCATGCGGAATCGATCGTTTGTGGGCACGCTTTCAACAATTGAACATACGACGGTCGTACATGGGAGTTGTATGTGCAGACTACAAAACTCGGTCGTACCAACAAGCTCGCATACGACCGTTGTATCGTGTGTAGAGCAGTTGGGTACAACAAGTTGTATTGTGCTAAACACGCATGCGCCAAGTCCACTTCAACGAACACGAAATTAGATGAAGGAGCCCAAAGGGTGACGCTACTTCCTCTTTATACGCTCGTTTGCGTCATCACGTTCGGCCGGCAGCAAGTTGTATGTACGACCGTCGGGTGCATGTCAGTATGCTATTTACATTATGCAACATACGATTTGCGACGATCGTACGTACGATCGTCGTCCCGTGTGTACGAGGCTTTAAGAGTGTGATTTTGGTGAAACAATCACTCCAGGTGTTAACTTGCCACCCAGATTCAGATTAAAGAGAACTAATTTAGGTCACTTATATTACCATGCTACTTGTTTTATAAATTCCTGGAAAATCCAAATGAAACTAAAACTTGCAAAGATAACTAAAGATATCTAAATTAGAATACAACTATTTATTCCGGTGTTGCCATATATATTTTATTTAACTCTGAAAATGCATGCAGAATTTTCTATAGCCGGTGATCTCAGAAATCCAGTGTGCACTTGCTGTAGTAAGCTGACCACACTGCCCAATCCTAATCAATGTTGTCAGCTATTTCTGAGACATATTCCTCTCAATTACACTCAGAATATACCAGGACTGTATACATATTCCTATTTCAACATGACTTACCCAAAATAATAGAGGCTGAAACAGGAAACATAACTCTAAAGCCTCGTACACACAATACGACGGGTGTACGACCAGACGTCCAAAATTGTATGTTGGCTGTTGTGTCTCGTATACTAACATGCACTAAGCGTTCGTACAACCAAGCCTAACGTGGGAAGTTCAGGTACATGGGATTTATGAATTAGGAACGTAGGTTTACACGAACGGACACTTCCGAGCGTTCCTGACTTCTGAACATGCGTATTTTCACAGTTCAACTTGTCGGACCAACTTTTCTGTACACACGGTACAACAGTCGACTGCTTGTTGTACAGCAAAAGTTTTCGAGTCTGCTCATCCAACTGCTGTTGTACGACTGTTGCACTTCGGCTGTTCTAATCACGCGTACTAACGGTCGGATAATCGTACAACGAGCTGTTGTACGACCGTTTTCATACAACCGTCGCACCGCATGTACGAGGCTTTTCTCACCATGCCCTGACCCAGGCACATCATAAACAATGGAACTGGTGTTTAAACCACAGCCTACTAACAAACCCATTTGTTACAGAGATGATACAGCAGTCCCTGTCTATTTTATATACATCAACAGCATACCGGAATTCCTCCCTATGAGCATCTGGTAAGCACATAAATGCTACATAGGAGGAGAGTTTAGCCCACTAGTTAAAAAAAAAAACTCAAGATACAGTACCTTGAAAAAGTATTCATACCCCTTAAAATTTCCCACATTTTGTCATGTTACAACCAAAAACATAACGGTATTTTATTGGGATTTTATGTGATAGACCAACACAAAGTGGCACATAATTGTGAAGTGGAAGGAAAATGATAAATGGTTTTCAAATTGTTTTACAAAAAAAATATCTGAAAAGTGTGGCATGCATTTTTATTCAGCCCCCTTTACTCTGATACCCCCAACTAAAATCTAGTAAAACCAATTGCCTTGAAAAGTCACCTAATTAATAAATAGAGTCCATCTGTGTATAATTTAATCTCAGTATAAATACAGCTGTTCTGTGAAGCCCTCAGTGAACAAACAGCATCATGAAGGCCAAGGAACACACCAGACAGGTCAGGGATAACATTGCGGAGAAGTTGTGGAGAAGTTTAAAGCAGGGTTAGGTTATAAAAAAATATCAAAGCTTTGAACATCTCATGGAGCGCTGTTCAATCCATCATCCAGTTCTGCCATTGGTAAGCCTGCAAGCCTACCAAGACATGGCCGTCCACCTAAACTGACAGGCTGGGCAAGGAGAACATTCATCAGAGAAGCAGTCAAGAGGCCCATGGTAGCTCTGGAGGAACTGCAGAGATCCCCAGCCCAGGTGGGAGAATCTGTCCACAGGACAACTATTAGTTGTGCCCTCCACAAATCTGGCCTTTATGGAAGAGTGGCAAAAAGAAATCCATTGTTGAAAGAAAGCCATAAGAAGTCCAGTTTGCAGTTTGCGAGAAGCCATGTGGGGGACACAGCAAACATGTGGAAGAAGGTGCTCTGGTCAGATGAGACCAAAAGTGAACTTTTTGGCCTAAAGGCAAAATGCTATGTCTGGCCAAAAACTGACACTGCACGTCACCCTGAACACACCATCCCCACTGTGAAAAATGGTGGTGGCAGCATCATGCTGTGGGGATGCTTTTCTTCAGCAGGGACAGGGAAGCTTTAAGAATTAATGGGGGAGATGGATGGAGCCAAATATAGGGTAATCTTAGAAGAAAACCTGTTAGAATCTGCAAAAGACTTCAGACTGGGGCAGAGGTTCACCTTCCAGCAGGGCAATGACCCTAAACATATAGCCAGAGCTACAATGAAATGTTTTAGATCAAAGCATATTCATGTGTTAGAATGGCCCAGTCAAAGTCCAGACCTAAATCCAATTGAGAATCTTTGGCAACGCTTGAAACTTGCTGTTCTCTCCTTCCAATCTGACAGAACTTGAACTATTTTGCGAAGAAGAATGGGCAGAAATGCCCTCTCTAGATGTACAATGCTGGTAGAGAAATCCCCAAAAAGACTTGCAGCTGTAATTACAGCGAAAGGGGTTCTACAAAGTAATGACTCAGGGGGGCTGAATACAAATGCCCCCCCACACTTTTCACATATTTATTTGTAAAAAATATTGAAAACCATTTACAATTATGTGCCACTTTGTGTTGGTTTATTACAAAATCCCAATAAAATACATTTACATTATTGGCTGTAGCATGACAAAATGTGGAAAATTTTAAGGGTTATGAATAGATTTGAGCGGGCACCTGGATGTTCGGGTTCAGCGGGTTTGGCCGAACTTTGCGAAAAAGTTCGGGTTCGGCACCAAACTTGACCCGAACTTGACCCCGGACCTCAAACCACATTGAAGTCAATGGTGACCCGAACTTTCAGGCACAAAAATGGGTGTAAAAAAGTCCTGGAAAGGGCTAGAGGGCTGCAAAAGGAAGCAAAATGTGGATAAGAGTAGGACAAGTGCCCTGCAAACAAATGTGGATAGGGAAATAATCACATAAAAAAAATAAAAATTGGAGGAGGAGGAGGAGGTGGATGTGGAGTAGGAGCCTAGAGATTGAGGAGGCGGCGACCATGGTGGTGTAGGTGGAAGTGGCGGTGGAGGAGGTAGCTAACACTGTTTTAAGTTTGTTTTTTGTTTTTTTTCTAATTGGGGTAGCCCCCAAAATATTGAGACATATTCAAAAAAACAAGTTACCAATGGCTGTATGAGGCCGGTCTAAATGTCTATTCTGCACAAGGTACAGGCAAGTCTTGTGGGATCCATGCCTGGTTCATTTTAATAAATGTTAGCTTGTCCACGTTGTCTGTGGACAGGCGGCTGTGCTTGTCTGTGATAACGCCCCCTGCCGTGCTAAACACACGTTCAGACAATACACTGGCTGCAGGGCAGGCCAGCATCTCCAAGGCATAAAGGGCAACCTCAGGCCATGTGCCTAATTTGGAGACCCAGAAGTTGAATCGGGCAGACCCATCAGTCAGTACATGTAGGCATGTGCACACATACTGTTCCACCATGTTGCTGAAATGCTGCCTCCTGCTAAGACGTTGTCTATCAGCTGGTGGTGCTGTTTGTTGTGGCGGGCTGCTGACAAAGCTTTTCCACATTTCGGCCATGCTAACCCTGCCTTCTGAGGTGCTGGCGGTGCCACAGCTGTGTTGGCGACCTCTTCCTCCTCCTCCTCTGCCTTCGCCTTGTGCTTCCACTGAGCCCCGGTGTCATTTGGGAATGCCCTCAGCAGCACGTCTACCAGCGTGCACTTGTGGTTGCGTTCTTCCGATCACGCTCCAGTGAGGGAATTAAGGACAGAACGTTGTCCTTGTAATGAGGATCCAGCAGGGTGGCCACCCAGTAATCAGCACAAGTTACAATGTGGGCAACTCGGCTGTCATTGAGCAGGCACTGCAGCATGTAGTCGCTCATTTTTGTATTTTGTATTTTTGTGCAAGAAATGCACCGCTCACACCAGCAGCAGGAACCTTTCCCTACACCAGTATGAGACCAGTATGCCTCACAGCAGCAGCAGAAACCTCTCCCTATAGCCGTATGAGATGATTTTAGAACAATAATCTGTCCCTCACACCAGCAGCAGGAACCTCTCCCTATAGCAGTATGAGATGATTTTAGAAACACTAATCTGTCCCTCACAGCAGCAGCAGTAACCTCTCTCTATACCAGTATGAGATCATTTTAGAACAATAATCTGTCCCTCACACCAGCAGCAGGAACCTCTCCCTATAGCAGTATGAGATGATTTTAGAACAATAATCTATTCCTCACACCAGCAACAGGAACCTCTCCCTATAGCAGTATGAGATGATTTTAGAACACTAATCTGTCCCTCACACCAGCAGCAGGAACCTCTCCCTATAGCAGTATGAGATGATTTTAGAACACTAATCTGTCCCTCACAGCACCCGGAAACTGTACCTACTCCAGTATCAGATGGTTTTAGAATGCTAATCTTTTGCCTCACAGCACCCCCAGGAACCTGTCTGTAATGCAGGATGAGATGATATTAGAACAGTAATCTATCCCTCAGAGCGGCGGTAGCATCCTCTCCCTACACTAGCCTGAGGGCATGTGACACGCGGCACTACGTGACTCCAGCTCATATAGAGGCTGGGTCACATTCGATGCACTAGCCAATCACAGCCATGCCATTAGTAGGCATGGCTGTGATGGCTTCTAAGGGCAAACAAGTGAAACACTTGTTGATTGGCTGCCCAGCAGCTATAGAAAAGGCACGAAAAATACCCGAACACCGAACCCGCACCTGGACGTTTTCTCAAATGTCCGGGTTCGGGGCACGGACACCCCAAAGTCCGGTACGAACCCGAACTTTACAGTCCGGGTTCGCTCAACTCTAGTTATGAGTACTTTTTCAAGGCACTGTAGCTAGACAGACTTTGCTACAAAGAAAAATTACACAGTTGGAGACAATTGGAGAGGTCTGGGATTAAAAGTACCATTTCAGTCTATGCAGATGACACCAAGCTATGCAGTGGAATAACTTACACAATGTCTCCAACTTACAAACCCACCTCAATGCACTGTTTTATTGGGCAACTATGTGGCAAATGAGGTTGAATGTTGATAAATGTAAAGTTATGCACTTGGGGGCTCAGAGTATGCATGCATCATACATTCCAGGGTACCAGGGATTTATGTACACATATATGCTAATCAGGGACATAGAGTTCTGCAAATCTTTGGGAAAAGCCTCTACCCCTGTGCCCAAGTCTTACCTGACTGAGGCCCTCAGCCTGCTGCTGTTTTACTGCCATCATGCCTCTTCCTGCCGCCATGAACTGACCACACCTTCTCCTGCTACCTGTACTATGGAAGTAATTAGCTGTAGCAAGAGGCAGTATGTTTATGAAGGGCTGGAGAGTGGTTCAATAATGAGTGTCAGTAGGTAGCAGTGCAATAGGACCAATATTATGGTTGTGCTGGCTGTCTCTGCCTGGGCAATATCCTTGTGCTGACTATAGACAATATTCCTGCCTGCTGCCGGGATAATTACTATTGTTGTCACTAAGTACATCCCTGCCTGCTGCCTGGACCAATGCTCTCCTCTGTGGACACTACTAAAACCACAGGTAATAATTAAATTTTTACCCTTTCCTTAATAGAATTTATTTTGGATTGTAATTCTTGGTATGTACATGCTATGTGTTAGAAATATGAAGGACCTTCAAAAATTATAGGTTGTCAGGAAATTAGATGTGTAGTTTATGTTCCTAGAACGCCTGAAAGTGCTATTTGAATGTTGGGCCACTGTATGTGGCCAGGCTGTGTAAAAGTCTCGCACATGTTGTGTCGCCATACTCTGGAGGAGGAGTAGAATGTATTTTGGGGTGTCATGTTTGCTATGTGCATGCTATGTGTTGGAAATATCTTATAAATGGACAACTTTGTGTAAAAAAAAGTGTTTTAATTTTTTTTCCACATTTTCCAAAAACTTCTGGAAAAAAATTGTTCAAAAGACTCATTATGCCTCCTAGATTATACGCTGGGGTGTTTGCTTTCCAAAATTGGGTCATTTTGTGGCTTTCTATTGTCCTGGTGCTCCAGGGCCTTCAAAAGTGTAATAGGTGGTTGAGAAATTAGATGTGTAATTTATGCTCCTAGAATGCCTGGAGGTGCTACTTCAATGTTGGGCCTCTGTATGTGGACAGACTGTGTAAAAGTCTCACATATGTGGTATTGCCATACTCAGGAGGAGTAGCAGAATGCATTTTGGAGTATCATTTTTCCTATGTACATGCTATGTGTTGGAAACATCTTATATATGGACAAAAAAAATGCATTTTCATTTTTTCCCCACATTTTCCACAAACTTCTGGAAAAAAAATTACATGTTCAAAAGACTCATTATTCCTCATAGATTATATGTTGGGGTGTTTGCTTTCCAAAATGGGGTAATTTTGTGGGCATTCAAAAATGTGATAGGTCATCATGGCATTAGATGTGTAATTTATGTCCCTAGAACACCTGATGGTGCTCCTTGCATATTGGGCTTCGTATGTGACCAGGCTGTGTAAAAGTCACACATGTGGTATCGCCATACTCAGGAGGAGTAGCAGAATGTGTTTTGGGATGTAGTTGCAAGTATGCATATGCTGTGTGAGAGAAATAACCTGTTAATATGAAACAAAATTTTAATTTTACAAAGAATTGTGGGAAAAAAATACAACTTCAACAACTTTAAAAAACGTGTCATATCTCTTACTAAATACCTTGGAATGTCTACTTTCCAAAAAGAAGTCTTTTGGGGGGTGTTTGTTCTTGGCTTGTTAGGGTCTCAAGAAATGAGATAGGCCTTCAGTACATCAGGTGTGATCAATATTCAGTGATTGGCACCATAGTTTGTAGACTCTATAACTTTCACAAAGACCAAATAATATACACCAATTTGGGTTATTTTTACCAAACATATGTAGCAGTATACATTTTGGCCAAAATTTATGAAGAAACATTACTAATTTGCCAAATTTTATGACAGAAACAAAGAAAAAGGCATTTTTCACACAATTTTCAGTCTTTTTTTATTTATAGCACAAAAAATAAAAAACCCAGTGATGATTAAATACCACCAAAAGAAAGTAATTGTCATTCAAAGTGTGAGAGTGCTGAAAGCTGAAAATTGGCCTGGGCAGGAAGAGGGTGAAAGTGCCCTGTAGGCAAGTGGTTAAAAAATGTCCTGGATTCTTTCCTAAATGTACATAAACATAACTGGATACTAATATTTATAGGTAAAGTTGATCCAAGTTGAATAGTTGAATATCTGATTGCCTCTTGAGGGATCTTTCACTGCTTTAGCAAATTGAATCATGCTTTATTAAGTTTTTTTGCTTTCCTGTGGTTATAGGATTTTATATATAGGGTTGTATATTTTTTCCCTTCTATTGGTTAAACTAGATGGACTTTTTCCACCAGACTAACTCTGTAGCTATTTAACTATATAACTATGTAACCTTGGCATGTTTTCTTTCCAAAATATGGTCATTTTGTGGGTGTTTCCACTGTCCTGGTGCTCCAGCGCCTCCAAAACAGTGATAGGTAGTCAGAGAAAAAACTGTACTTTATGCTCCTTAAAGTCCAAAGGTGCTCCTTGGATTTTGGGCCCCTCTATGCATCCAGACTGTGAAAAAGGCTCACACAGGTGTTATCTCCACACCCCAGAGAAGCAGCAGAATGTGTTTTGGGATGTAATTGTAAGTATGTATATGCTGTGAGTGAGACATAACTTCTTAAAAATGAAAACTTTGTGAAATAAAATCACATTTTATTGACTTTCCTCAATCTCCAAAAAGAGTGACAAAAAAATCACAACTTCAAAAAATTCACCATGCCTCTTAAAAAATACATTGTACAGTCTAATTGTCAAAAAGGCTAATTTTGGGGGATATTTGCACTGTCCTGGCATTTTAGGGACTCAGGAAATGAGAGGCCGTCAGTACATCAGGATCGATCAATTTTCAAATATATGTACCATACTTTGTGGATTCTATAACTTTCCTACAGACTGTAATATACACTGATCTGGGTTATTTTCAATAAATAATTGTAGCAGAATACATACGGCCTAAATTTATGAAGAAATAATATTTATTTGCAAAATTTTATAACACAAACAAAGAAAATTATTTATTTTTAAATTGTCGGTCTTTTTTCTTCATATAGCAAAAAATAAAAATCAGTTAGATAAGATTCAATACCAACAATCTGTCTCTCTATCTGTTTAAAAAGATACATAAAATTAACTTGGGTAGAGTGTTACATGACTGAGCATTTGTCATTCAAAGTATGTCAGTGCTGGAAACTGAAAAGTGGACTGGGCAAGAAAGGGGTGAAACAGTCCGGTCTTCAGGTAGTTAAGGTTTTCTATTTAAGGATAAAGATTAAGGTTTAAATATAAACTATAGACTCAAATGTCTCCCTCATTTTTTTTTTAAATTAGATGCTTGTATGATGTTCACAAGTTTAGAAGGTTCACAACAAAGGGTTTCATTAAACTTTCAAATCTCTAAATTAAACACAGTTTACATCACCTCAGTCATTTATATCCAACCACAAACCTTTAGAATCTTTTGAGTGTTTTAATAAAAAAATGCCCTGGGTAGATTCAGGATTTGCACACTTTTTGGGGCACCAAAAATAAAGACCCATTGTACCCCAGTGAGAGAATACATTGGAGAGTACATATTATGTGTATACCTCACAGTGAATTGTATTCAATGTCTAGAGATGACCCCATACATTGCAGTTAAAAAAAAAAAGTTTATTTAACAGGATGAAATTACTGTGACACCATTATTTTCCATGGGAAATGTTGTCTTCTATAGTTTTGTCATTTTGCAGAGTGGCTCTGGGAAACTTCTCTGCTTTTTTTCTGTGGCTTTAGTAAAATAAAAAATAAAGTTTTCTTTTATTAATTTGAAAATTAGGATAATAATTTCTATTGCTGTAAATTTAAAAAGGTCCAAATTTTATGCGAGGACATCTGGAAAACAAACCTCATCATTCTTCCTGTTTTAACCTTTTCCCAAAAAAATAAAAATCTATATTTGTTCAACTTTACATTATTTTATTGATGATTCTTTCCAGCATCACAACTTCCCAGTTCAAACTTTTATAAAATGGAGGAACATCTATTAGTAAAATAAGAGATGAAAGGGCAAAGATTGGAAAATCTAAAATCAGTTATTTATTTCTAAAGGCCCAAGGCGCTTGTCGCTGAGGGATAAATTAATTCAGATGATGCTTGATTCTCTGTAGAGATTTATCTTCCAGAGGATCCGTGTGTTAAATTAATCTCAGATGAATAAAGAGCCAATCTACACCCCTGTGTGCTCCGGGGATGTCAGGGGAAATTTCTGTATTATAAATATATGAATGTATGACTGATACAACTGTATTGTGACCAGAAATGTCACATACATTTTCTGTTCTTTTCATTTAACTTCCCTCAGCAAAATCTCTCCATCAGACTTCTAGCACTGAGCTGACCCTTCCAGAGGAACCTCCCCTCCCCCCCCTCTTCTATCAGAATTTACCTCTGCCGGGGGGGATCACTGACAAAATCTGGGCTAGGATCTAAAACAAGGAAAATCCTTCATTTTACCGGTCTGGCCATTCACAGGTATTTATTTCCTTCATTATTTGTATTACAGGTACGCTACACTCATTGTTTCATTTGTAAAACTCAGCTCATCTTAATTGTTGTCATCTTTGTTTTATGTATTCTTATTATTTTTACATGATAGATGGTTTTGCATATATGTTTGAATATAAAAAAAAGATACAGAATATTTTTTCCTTTCATCTATTGTATACGTTTTAAATAATAAATGACACTGATCATGTTGATGCATTTCTCTCATTACAGGTAAATGTATTTTGCTAAGAAGTTACATGTTATTTTATGTACAAACTGAGAAATATGATGCTGTTGTCACTCTCTACACATTGTATGCTCACGTGTGTCTTTGTTTGATTGATGGAAACATAAACTATTAACCATTCGCCTACTGGGCATTTATACCCCCTTCCTGCCTGCCTGACCAATTTTCAGCTTTCAGCGCTCTCAGACTTTGAATGACAATTACTCAGCCATGCAACACTATACCCTTCTTTCATACAAATAGAGTTTTCTTTTGGTGGTATTTAATCACCACTGGATTTTTTTTTATTTTTTGCACTATAAATGAAAAAAAGACCAACAATTTTGAAAAAAAAAACCAAAATTTTCTTTGTTTTTGTAATAACATTTTGCAAATGAGTAATTTTTCAAAAATGTTGGCCAAAATGTATACGGTTACATTGCTTTGGTAAAATTAACCCAAAGTAGTGGATATTATTTAGTCTGTGTCAAAGTTAGGGAGTCTACAAGCTATGGTACTAATCGTTGAAAATTGATCACATTTCTTGAGACACTAACAAGCCAGGAAATTACAAATACCCCTAAATGATAGCTTTTTGGAAAGTAGACATTCCAAGCTATTTATTAAAAGGCATGGTGAGTTTTTTTTAAGTTGTCATTTCTCCCACAATTCTTTGCAAAATGAAGATTGTTTTTTTAAAAAAAAAACTTGTCATATTAACAGGTTATTTCTCTCACATGGCATATGCATACTTGCAACATATTCTGCTACTCCTCCTGAGTATGGTGATACCACATGTGTGAGACTTTTTTTACAGCCTAGCCACATACAGAGGCCCAACACTGAAGTAGCACCTTCAGGTGTTCTAGAAGCATAACTTACACATCTAATTTCTCAACTACCTATTACACTTTTGAAGGCCCTGGAGCACCAGGACAATGGAAACGCCCACAAAATGACCCCATTTGGGAAAGAAAACACACCAACGTATAATCTATGAGGCATAATGAGTCTTTTGAACATGTAATTTTTTTCCACAAGTTTTGGAAAATATGTAAAAAAATGAAAACACGTTTTTTTACACAAAGTTGTCCATTTATAGGATTTTTCTAACACATGGCATGTACAGAGCAAAAATTGCACCCCAAAAAGCATTCTGTTACTCCTTCTGAGTATGGCAATACCACATGTGTGAGACTTTTACACAGCCTGGCCACATAGAGAGGCCCAACATTGAAGTAGCACCTTCAGGCGTTCTAGGAGCATAAATTACACATCTCATTTCTCAACCACCTATTACACTTTTGAAGGCCCTGGAGCACCAGGGCAATGAAAACGCCCACAAAATGACCCCATTTGGGAAAGAAAACACCCCAACGTATAATCTATGAGGCATATTGAGTCTTTTGAACATGTCATTTTCTTCCACAGGTTTTTGGAATACGTGGAAAGAAAATGAAAACACATTTTTTTACACAAAGTTGTCCATTTATAAGATATTTCCAACCCATAGCAAAAATGACACCCCAACATATATTCTGATACTCCTTCTGAGTATGGCGGGACCACATGTGGAAGACTTTTACACAGCCTGGCCACATACAGAGGCCCAATATGCAAGGATTACCGTCAGGTGTTCTAGGGACATAAATTACACATCATATTTCCTGACTACCTATCCCATTGTTTAAGGCCCTTTATAGTTATCACATATAGCATGTACATACCAAGAATTACACCCCAAAATAAATTCTGCTAGGCAAAGGGTACACTAAATATTACCTGTGGTTTTAGTAATGCAGTTGTCCACAGGAGGAGAGCACTGGTGACAGTGAACGGAATTTTCCAGGCAGCGGGGAGGAATATTGTCCATAGTCAGTGCAGGCAGCAGGCAGGAATACTGTCCATATACAGTCCAGGGTCAGTGCAGGTAGAGATATTGTCAACAGTGCCAAAATATTGGTCCTGGCAGTGGACAGGAACATGGTCCATAGTACAGGTAGCAGGCAGAGGAGTGGTCAGTTCATGTGGCAGGCAGAGGCATGATGGCAGTAAGTCTTACAGACAGCAGGCAGAAGTAGGGCCTTGGTCAGGACAGAATGGAGACAGGGATAGAAGCTTCTTCCACCCAAATCTCCAGACGCTAATCTGGGAATGAGAAAAGCAAATTTTTTTTTTTTTCATCCAGGAAAACAATTCTGGAGCTCCCTCAGATATGTGAGACCCCGTGTTATGAATCAGACTACTCCAGTAGCAGGGATCAGTCCAAGAGGCAGGCAAAAATTTGGTCAAACAGGCCAGGGTCAGTTCAAGAGCATGCAGTGGCATAAGGGATGTGAAGGTAAATGGCAGGAATTGAGGATTACGTTTATCATACTTCACTAATAATGTTGAGAAGTATGGTAATGGCAGAAACAATCACCTATGCATAGGCCTGGTTGGGAAGGACACTGGGGACAATAATAAAAAGTGTTTCTTCTAGCTACTCCTCTGGAGCAAACCCAACATTTTTTTTTACATTTTGGCCTGTTTGTCTGGGATGGATTTTGTTGGGAAAATGGTGTTCAAAGAGTCTGCTTATCACATCTGCTCAAATGTTTTCTAGTGGCCCGTTCCGGAATATAAGGGCAGTGATGATTTCTTCCTGATAGCCAAGGAAGGATTTGGGTCTTTCAGTGGAGTTGGGGTATATTATATAATAATTGTATATGGCCAAATTAAAAAGATAAATTGAGACTTTTTTATACCAATGGTATGTTCGTCTTGTGGCAAGGTAGGGTTGGAGCATTTGGTCACTGAAGGTGACTCCCCCCTTGAAAAAACGGTATTCGTAGATACATGTTGGTTTTTGGATTGGGCCATTCCTTCTAGGGTTTTCCACGTAGGTGTTATTGTGAATATAGTGAATTGAAGACAGTATGTAGACATTCCTTCTATCCCCCAATTTTACAACCAGAATTTCCTCATTCCGCAGACTCGCTGACTCCCTTCTTCTTAACTTCATATTAATGAGCCATTGAGGGAAGCCCTCCCCGTTCCTTCTTATGGTGCAACATGCTGGGGTCTTCTTCCAGTGAAGACTGCAGAAAAGGGGCAAACTGGGGTAGCAGTTATCTACATGCAGGTAATAACCTTTTTCCAAAGGTGGGTATTTGAGGTCCCAAATGACTTTCCCACTTGATCCTATGTAGTCTGGTCATTTAGGGGGATGCAGCTGAGTGTCCTTCCCTTCGTACACCATAAAGGCATAGGTGTACCATGTTGTATCAGTTGCATAACCGCATCTGTGACTCATCCATGCAGATATGTTGGTCCGGGGTAAATAAATGGGGGAATTTTTCTGAAAAAAATTTAGAAGTGACCAAATTTTATAAAGCTTGTCATATGCTGGGTAATTTTGTGGAGGGTACTGGGTATTGTCATTATAATGGAGGAACCTCATTATCATAAAATATCTGGTTCGAGTAGATTGGCATGTGGTGGATGGGGTGGGTTGACCAATATGAATGTAACTCATTTTTTTTGGTGAGTCCCCTATTGAATGTGAGGCCCAAAACAATCTTGAACTCCTCCAAAGCAGAATCCAATACAGAGAGCTTCCAGCTGTTCTCATTGGCCACACTTAGAATTTGGTTTGCCTCCTCAATTGAAAAATTTTTTTTAGACATAGACATCTCTGTTTGAGGGCATGGTAGCCCATGTTTTTTAAAAGAAAAGTTCAAAGTAAACAGAAATCACAGGGTTTCCCGCACAGGGGGTTCCACCATCACTGTTCAAATGTAAACTTTCGGCCTCCTGGCTCATACGATATCTAGCTCTCCTGGCTATAACAACATCATAACCCTCCTGGCTTATAAGTGAACAATAGCTCTCCTGGCTATATGGTTCAGTAGCTCTCCTGGCTACAAGCGATCAGCCACTGCGGAACATCGGTCCTCTCGATGACTTGGTATATCGGTCCTCTCGATAACAAGTGAATATTCGGTCCTCCCAATACTACAACAATATCGGTCCTCTCGATCTATAGCATACTCGGTCCTCCGGCTTTCAAATGTAAACTTGTCACTACCACCTTGGGGGACACGCCCTTTGGGACACTAAAGACAAATGAAACTTGAAAAGAAAATTTTTTGTACCCGATGGTACGGGAGTTTGTCTCTACAGATACAGATTTTTTTTAAAAAGTTAACTCCTCCGTTTGGTTTAAGATTCACACCGGTTA
>BLSH010420477.1:115536-128410 GCA_018402905.1 Glandirana rugosa
CTTGCCCTAGTTTGAAGATGATTTTAGAACAGTTATATGGCTTCTACCGTTAATTAATACTTTTCAGACACAGTTTGAAGATGATCCACATTCACCTCCATTTTTGCTTTTTTTATGTTTTTATTTTTTTAAAAATATTTACAGTTATTTCCCTGTCCCCATTTTTTTGTAGGGCACTTGCCCTACCCTTACCCCCATTTTACTTCCTTTTGCAGCCCTCTAGGGCTTTCCAGGACTTTGTTACAGCCATTTTTGTGCATAAAAGTTCGGGTCCCCATTGATTTCAATGGGGTTCGTTGTCCGTGCGATCGTTCGGGTTCCGTCCGGACCCGGACCCGGACTTTGTCCCGAAGTTCGGACGGACCAGCAGAACCCGAACTTCCAGAGGTTCGCTCAACTCTACTGGGCAACTCTCCCTGGTAGCCATGGATAGAACTGCAGCAGCCCTTTGAGACTCATTAGCACCCCCTAGTTGCACAACAGGTACTTCCTTGCTGTTGCTAGGGGTGACTGCAAACGTATTTGCGCAGGAATCTACCACATTCCAGGCATGGGACCTGGAGACTTCCTCTGATTGCTAAGGGAGACTGCAACCTCTCAGCTGTTCTTTGCTGGCTTTCCCAAAGAACTTGACTTTTCTTTCTGGGACGCTGTGTTGCTTTACACTTGCCATAATCCTCTCTAGGTGATACCTTTGGCTTGCGATTCCTGGGACTGGAATCATTGGCACTGCTAGGGGCGACCACACTCCTCTCAAGCTTTCGCTCACACCTTCTGGAATTTTTCCAGATTTCTTTATCCCGGATTATGGATTTATAGCTGTCATGGTCACCTTTTTTAGTAATCATCCTGCTGTAAACTTTTCTGTATTCTTCCATAATACGCAGCTGTACCAACACAGCCCAGTGGTTTCTAGGTCAGTTTTCAACTACAGCCCAGAATTCAAAGTCCTCCAGATAACCCATAATGGCTTTCTTGGGTGCCATCGGACTACAAAAGTCTGTGACCCGAATTACTTCTTTGTTGCCAGGGGCAACCACTTTCGGCGGTGCAGTCTTTGCACTAATGCTGTTTGGGGCAACAGCATGCACCATGATAGCTGGTCTCCTTGCACCAGCATTGCTAGGAGCAACACCATGCCCTTCCCCTTTATGTGAAGCAAAGAACAGTCTGCAATACTCCCCGGCAGGCTCCCACTCTTGCTTCATCCTCACAGACAGTCCACAAGATTTTTGTGCTGTCCAGCCAAAACAGCATGGAACACTGTCTTTTTTAGGCTGGTTCCTTTTCACTTGGAGGTTTTCCTTACCTGCACACAGATTGTGCAGTCTCCTGCAGCAAACACAGTTCACTTAATCAGCTGAACTCCCTTTTTGCAGGGACCCAGATTTTATGCAACAGCACTCCTCAGAAAATGCTGATTGCCTGGCTGTACTTCCGCACACAGCCAATGTGACACGAACTCACTGTGAAGCAGGGACCCCGGATTTTACCGTCTTGTGCCCAACCCAATACCTCCACCAAGTGTGACATTGGGCTCTTTAGCTCTTGTGGTAGTTGCATTTAGAGTGAGTTCACGAAAGCCAGGATCTCTGTTTGAGGGCATGGTAGCCCATGTTTTTTAAAAGAAAAGTTCAAAGTAAACAGAAATCACAGGGTTTCCCGCACAGGGGGTTCCACCATCACTGTTCAAACATAAACTTTTGGCCTCCTGGCTCATAAACGATATCTAGCTCTCCTGGCTATAACAACATCATAACCCTCCTGGCTTATAAGTGAACAATAGCTCTCCTGGCTATATGGTTCAGTAGCTCTCCTGGCTACAAGCGATCAGCCACTGCGTTGTTATGGGTCACCCCTGCTTCCTTGCAGACGTGGATGCTCATTGTGCCTCCTGCAGTCTTTGACTCCTGGAGACTGCCTGTCTTCCAGTCTTGAGCCTTCTCCCAATGTGTGCCACAGAAGTCTGGTCCTGACGTCTCTTAACAGGCCTCCATCCAGCTGGACAATCAGTGTCCTGGTAGGCCACAAAACCCAGACCCGGGACTGGTGATTTCATCCCACCCGGATCTCTACAAAATCCCTGGGCTCCAGATCCTGAAACTGACTTTTTTACGAAATGAGGAAAATGAAAAGCCAGTTTCCTCTCAACTGCACAAATCCTCTGGAGCCCCTCAACCTGCCAGGTTGAGAATCCTGGGACATCCTAACTCACTTGACCCTGGTAGGGCAACACTCTGCCACAATGTGCAAGCTGATAAATATGATGTGTTTTTCGCTCTGTACACATTGTATGCTCATGTGTTTCCTGATTGATGGAAACATAAATTATTAATCTATGAAACGTTTAATTTTTGTGTAATTTTTATATCTCACTTATATCTCTTTTTGATATTTCACTGTTTATGGTAATAATGAGCTAAGTATTGTTACCTTTAAATAAATCATGTCCTTTCTGTATTTACTAATAATGTATATATTTATTTTAATAGCTGTGTTATGTATTGACACATGTAATTATCTTCATATTTAGTTGTCTGAACATTTCTTCGTATTTGTATGGTTTTGTAGATGGAGGCTCCTTAGTTACAATGATAATTATAAATAAGACTTTGGCCCTGAATCATCAAATTACAAACATTGATAAATCCTGTGTCAGACATTCTAAAATTAAAGGGGACCTGTCATGAGAGAATATTGGGGGCCGCCATTGCTGAGCTCCCCGTTTAGGAATGTTGGTCTCCTGACCATTATGCTAAAGCTTTGAATATGATTCTAAGTTGCTGACCCATAACATGTACAGCAGTGGTTCTCAACTCCAGTCCTCGGGACCCACCAACAGGCCAGATTTTAAGTATTACCTTGGGGAGATGCAGACTAGAATACTGCAATCACTGAGCAGCAAATTGTATCACCTGTGATGCATTTCAGTTATCCTGCAAACCTGGCCTGTTGGTGGGTCCCGAGCACCGGAGTTGAGAACCACTGATGTACAGGGATAAGTATTTGCACTAGCACTTTATTTCCATTGGCTTCTTTTGCACATCTAAACATGAACCAATTGAAGAAATATCCATATGTTATTTATTTTGTGCTTTAATCAATCTTAGCACTTATGTGTATGTTGTTTTATATCCAGGATAACAAAGGGTATTTTTGATTTTTATTTGCACTTGCTGGAAAATTTATTTTATGTGACTACTTTCTTTTATTGAAGGTTACAAATAATTTAAAAAAACAAACAAACATTTGAAATGACATTGCCATTTTCCAGCATATGAGATTTTAGGGATTACATTTTTCCCTTAATGCATTTTATGCATTAAGGTGAAAAACCTTATTTTCTGCAGCTGCCCCCACTCCAGAACCCCCCCCCCTTTTACTTACCTTAGGCTGATCTGATCAAGCAATGAGCACGAGCCCAGCAGCTCCAGCCCCTGTCTCTCTCCTCATTGGACCGATTGATCTAATCCAGTGACACAGGAGCACCATCCCACATTAATGGATTCACAGCAGGACTCAGGAGCGTGCCGGCAAGGGAAAGCAGCTTTCCGTAAGGACACCCGATGAAGGGGATGAGCCAGGAGCACCAGTGGGACACCCCAGAAGAAGAGGAATGGGGCTTGCAAAGAGAAGGTATGTATAACAGGTTTGTTATTTTAGTTTAAAAAAAAAGTAGCCTTTACAACCCCTTTAAGGTGCTTTCATGCTACTGAGATTGATAAATGAGTGTCTTTACCTGAATTTCCTGTAGTGAGGTCTCACTTTATGGCAAAGGAGAAAATACACCAATCTACCAGATAGAATGTTTGTCATCTATAGAAATTATTGCATTTCAGTCTTCTTATAAAGGCAGGACTATGGTGCAAATTACAATCATCATTTTTTTCAGGTAAGGCCTAAGCCAGATTTTCTTTTCTGATGCAGCAGGAATAAGTGACTTTTCTCCTCCGTCCCTTGAATGGTGGACAATGAATATTGCACTCTGCCGATATCTGAGCAGTTCGGTGAAGGATTATAACATTTAACATCACTGATAGTGACAAGAAACCGCTTCATGTTTTCTGTGCACGATTTCAGTCAACGTCTTACCTTTTACTTATAGAATTTCTCTCTTCATTATTTTGGACTGTGACAAATCAAGTCTTCCTTTAAGTCACAGAATAGAAGGAATTGTATTTTATTTGTAGGTTTTCCTTATTGTTCTAGAAGAAAGTAAACATTCAAAATGTAAGTCTTATTTCGGTAGTGTTTTGGAAGATTAACAACTGAAACATATGTAAGATTAACTTTTTTTCCTATTTTAAACGTAAGTAAATATATTGGAATGGGAAATCAGACAATACTGAAGGATTTCCTCCTCTCTGGCTTGTCTGACCTTCCAGCTCTTCAACTTCCTTTCTTCCTCTTCTTCCTTCTCATCTACCTTCTGACATTAATCTGGAATTTGCTGATCATTGTCCTCGTAGCCACCGACTCTCACCTCCATGTTCCTATGTATTTCTTCCTTGGGAACCTGGCCGGTTTGGACCTCTGTTATTCCTCATTAACCGTCCCACGGATATTATTTGACCTTCACACCAAGACAAGGAAAATTTCCATACAGGCTTGTATAACCCAAGTCTTCTTCTTTCTATTCTTTGCATGTTGTGATGTTTTTCTGTTGTCCGTCATGTCCTACGATCGATATACAGCCATTTGTCAGCCATTGCATTACACGCAGATCATGAGTAGGAAAGTGTGTGTACAGTTGATGTCCATTGTGTGGAGTCTCAGCTTTACTTATTCTTTGGTTCACACACTTTATGCCTCCAAATTAACGTTTTGTGGATCAGATATTATAGAAAGCTTCTTCTGTGACCTCCCACCATTGTTTCGAATCTCCTGCAGTGACACCTTCATCAATATTCTGCTCATTTTTCTCTTGGGTGGCTTCCTTGCTGCTGGATCTCTAATACTGACCTTCCTGCCCTATGTCTACATTATCAAAACGGTTCTTAAAATTCAAGCTAAGGGCAATAGGAGTAAAGTTTTCTCCACTTGTACCTCTCACCTGACAGTGGTGTTTATGTATTATGGCTCCTTTATGTTTAATTATTTTGGCCCGAGTGCTTATTATCATTTTCCTGGTGACAACATTGTGTCTGTATTTTACACGGTGATCCTTCCTTTCCTCAATCCTCTCATTTACAGTCTAAGGAACCAGGATATTAGTACAGCATTTCAAAGTGTTTTCAGAAAGATCTTCCCACCGAAATAGAGATATAGAAACATAGGAACATAGTTTTTATGACCTATGTAGGAAACCCATAGTTACAGAGTTAGTAATGTTGAATAAAGACATCAGTCCATCCAGTTCAGCCTGTAAGGGTGTGTGTATGCAATCATGTCTCTACCACTTCTCATATCCCTGTATACTGTGTTTTCTAAGATATCCATCTAATCGTTTTTTTCCATTGAACAGCGGTTTATTCTAATGTGCATCTCTGATTAGAACTCTTTTTTTTTTGTTTTGGATAGAATAAGGATTTGTTTAATCCTCCATAAGTTTTTTGGGGTTTTTTTTGCTGTCTTTTTGTGAAGGTCTTCCAATATTTCTTGTCTTAAAGACACAACCGGATGTAAGTGAAATTTTCTTCATAGAGATCAGAGATTTTTCTCTTAGTTGTCCCTGGAACATGTATCTCCATTGGAAGATTTCCTTCACCTCCTGTGCCAGTGAAATGTTTACCAGGACTACTAAAAAGGGAAAATCTAGGGACACAGAAAGCAATAAAATCCTAATAAAATGCTGATTCCAGGTGATATACTATATTAGCAAAAGTATTGGGATGCCTGCCTGTACACGTACATGAACTTTAATGGAATTTCAGTCTTAGTCCGTAGGGTTCAATATTGGGTTGGCCCACCCTTTGCAGCTATGACAGCTTCACCTCTTCTGGGAAGGCTGTGCACAAGGTTTAGGAGTGTCTATGGGAATGTTTGACCATTCTTCCAGAAGTGCATTTGTGAGGTCAGGCACTGATGTTGATGTACAGAAGGCCTGGCTCGCAGTCTCCGCTCGAATTCATCCCAAAGATGTTCTATCGGGTTGAGGTCAGGACTCAGTTCCTCCAACCCAAACTCGCCCATCCATGCTTTGGTATTCTTTGCTTTGTGCACTGGTCAAAATCATTTGGTGGATGGGGGGTTATGGTGTGGGGTTGTTTTTCAGGGGTTGGGCTTGGCCCCTTAGCTCCAGTGAATGAAACTCTTAAGGCGTCAGCATACCAAGGCATTTTGGACAATTTCATGCCCCCAACTTTGTAGGAACAGTTTGGGGATGGCCCCTTCCTGTTCCAACATGACTGCACACCAGTGCACAAAGCAAGGTCCATAAAGACATGTATGGCCGAGTTTTGGGTTAAGGAACTTGACTGGCCTGCACAGAGTCCTGACCGCATGACCCGACAGAATACCTTTGGGAGGAATTAGAGTACCTTGGAAAGTGTAAAGGGTTTTCATGGTCCTCTGTTTGCCTGATATTGGTGTGTATATCCGGGGTAGATTGCTAAAGTGTGAAAAAGGAAGAGGTTATTAATCAAGTTTGTATTGTAACGTTTGAAAACTCTTGAGGTTTGCATCTTGTTGTAAAGGAGAAATGGCTATGCGGATTTATGGGAGAACAAGAAAAACCGATTTCTAGTGACGTAGATCTAAATTCAGTTAGATTCTACGGTAGGTAGAAGAATTTAGGTGTCCACGAGGTCTCTCCTACGTGGGGGTGAGGCTCCTGGGCTCCTCGGGATGTCACCTCTGTGGCTTAGGCTGTAGGCTGAGGAGTTAGATGAGTTTCTGTAACGTCTGTCTCAATGTCTCTGTGCCCTTGGGGTGCCATATAGTTTTGTGCATTACTGCCATTTTAACACCATTTACTTTTGTGTGTGTTACTGCCAGCTTAACACCATAAAGTTCTGTGTGCCACTGTACGTTTGAGGCATTATATTGCAGTATATTATAGTTTATCTGTGGAGTGTGTCTGTGTAGGGTGAGTACTCAAATTAAAGTGCACCAACCACCACTTTACATTGATTAAAGTGCATCTATGTACAGATTTCCACTTCTTCTTTACATTTGCTAATAAGTACTGCCCCCTCCCTCCCAATAATGTCTGGGAGGACAGACGTTCCCTTGGCACTGTAAGGGGGCCAGCAACAAATGTGTCTACAGGCAAAGGTGGATGTGGTGGTCAGTCCTCAGGCAGGGAATCATTTCCTCTGTTTAGTGAGTTTGCCAATGCTATCCAGCCACAGCATGAAGAGGAGGTGGTAGACTGGCTTACTAAACCTTCCTCATCCTCCTCATCCTCTGTCACGCAAGCAGAGATAAGTGTGCAGTCCCCTGCGGTTGCCAGAGTGGATAAACCTGCCTCCTTGTCTACATCTAGAGTTGAGCGAACCCGGACTGTAAAGTTTGGGTCCGTACCGAGGACCTGGACCCGAACCCGGACTTTTCAAAAAAAGTCCGGGTTCGGGTCCGGGGTTCTGGTAATTTTACCAAAAGTTCTGAAAATTGCTGTAAAAAAGTCCAGGAAAGTCCCAGAGGTCTGCAAAAGGAAGGAAATGGGGGTAAGGGTGGGGCAAGTGCCCTACAAAGAAATGGGGACAGGGAAATAACTAAAAGCATTAAAAAAAAATAAAAACATAAAAAAATCAAAAATGGAGGTGGATGTGGACCATCTTCAAATTGGGTCTGAAAAGTATTAATTAACAGTAGAAGCCATATAACTTTTCTAAAATCATCTTCAAACTGTGTCAAAAAAGTATAAATAAGCCAGGAGAACCCATATCACTGTTCTGCAAACATCTGGAAACTGTGTGTGTCACTTTAAATAAGACTGGGACAAACTGAACTACTGTTCTGCAAACATCTGGAAACTGTGTGTGTCACTTTAAATAAAACCGGGACTAACTGAACTACTGTTCTGCAAACATCTGGAAACTGTGTGTGTCACTTTAACAAAAACCGGGACAAACTGAACTACTGTTCTGCAAACAACAGGAAACTGTGTGTGTCAATTTAACTAAAATCCTTGACAAACTGTTCTGCAAACATCTGGAAACTGTGTGTGTCACTTTAAATGAAACCGGGACTAACTGAACTACTGTTCTGCAAACATCTGGAAACTGTGTGTGTCACTTTAAATAAAACCGGGGCTAACTGAACTACTGTTCTGCAAACATCTGGAAACTGTGTGTAACACTTTAACTAAAACCGGGACAAACTGAACTACTGTTCTGCAAACATCTGGAAACTGTGTGTGTCACTTTAACTAAAACCGGGACAAACTAAACTACTGTTCTGCAAACATCTGGAAACTGTGTGTGTCACTTTAACTAAAATCCTTGACAAACTGTTCTGCAAACATCTGGGAACTGTGTGACACTTTAACAAAAACCGGGGCGAACCCATATCACTGTTCTGCAAACATCTGGAAACTGTGTGTGACACTTTAGATTCTAAAATCATCTAAAAACTCTATGTGAAACTATAGCATATCCCTGTTCTTCTCGCTGCTGTAGTTTCACACACAGTTTCAGTTCAGTTAGTCCCTGTTTTATTTAAAGTGACACACACAGTTTCCAGATGTTTGCAGAACAGTAGTTCAGTTAGTCCCAGTTTTTGTTAAAGTGACACACACAGTTTCCAGATGTTTGCAGAACAGTAGTTCAGTTAGTCCCGGTTTCATTTAAAGTGACACACACAGTTTCCAGATGTTTGCAGAACAGTAGTTCAGTTAGTCCCGGTTTTATTTAAAGTGACACACACAGTTTCCAGATGTTTGCAGAACAGTAGTATGGTTTCTCCCTGTTTTAGTTAAAGTGTTACACACAGTTTTCAGATGTTTGCAGAACAGATGTTCAGTTATTCCCGGTTTTATTTAAAGTGACACACACAGTTTCCAGATGTTTGCAGAACAGTGATATGGGTTCTCCCGGCTTATTTATACTTTTTTGACACAGTTTGTAGATGATTTTAGAACAGTTATATGGCTTCTACCATTAATTAATACTTTTCAGACCCAGTTTGAAGATGATCCACATTCACCTCCATTTTTGGTTTTTTTATGTTTTTATTTTTTTAAAAATGCTTTTAGTTATTTCCCTGTCCCCATTTCTTTGTAGGGCACTTGTCCCACCCTTACCCCCATTTCCTTCCTTTTGCAGACCTCTAGGACCTTCCAGGACCATTTTACAGCCATTTTTGTGCCTAAAAGTGTGGGTCCCCATTGATTTCAATGGGGTTCGGGGTCCGGGACAAAGTTCGGGTTCTGTCCGGACCCGAACCCGGACTTTGTCCCGAAGTTCGCCCAAACCAGCAGAACCCGGACTTCTAGAAGTTCGCTCAACTCTATCCACATCTATTCCTGCCATAGCCCCAACATCAGCCATGGAGGAGTCAGCTGAGTTATTTGACCACAGCATCAGCCACTTGCACCTTTATGATGCATAGCCATTACTGGATTCAGAAAATCCAGTAATCAAAAAATCACTGGTCATTTAAAAATGACATTTTTCACGAACTTTTTTTCATTCATACATGTCCCCCCAGGGCAGGACCCGGACCCCTATAATCATTGTATGCCCAATTACTTGCATATAAGCCTTCAAAATGGGCACTTTTGATTTTTGACGTTTGGGTCCCATTGACTTTAAAGGGGTTTGTTATTTGGGTCTGAAATTTTGCAGAGTTTAAAAGTTCTGGTGTGAACCGAACAGGGGTCTGTTCGACTCATCCCTACAGAAGAGATCTAGCAGCTAGTTATAGTTAGGTAAGCTAGTAACATATGTGGGAAGGATCTGGGCAAAGTCACTTGAACTTTTCAGGAGAAGCTCGTATTTGCTCAATAGTCTTCTTATGGTAAATATACTGTATATAAACAGCCCATTATCATTCTAATCAACCAATTAAGGGAGGTTTTTTGCAGATGGGAGAAAGGGGGACTTTTACGTTTATCAGAATGTTTTTATCTTGGCCAGTAGATAAGAATATAGCCATTCCTACATCACACATTTTACTGAGGTTTGATTTTTTATCAATAGTTTATATGCAGGACCAAAGAAGCTGATATCTGCATTCGTGAGCAGATATCATTTGTGTCCCCCTTCCCAGGAATAAGTCTGCTATACACACAAAAATAAGAATGACTAAACTATCTCAGCTCTGGAGAACTCTGTGAAGTTCCTCTGAGCTCACCGGCTCCTCTCACTGATCCCTACATCACTCTGGACACAGTGGCAGCATGGGACTCCGGCATCTGACCTTCCCAGAATGCTTGGCTTTATCGGAGACTTTGGGGGGTGGTTATTCTTCTCTGGTGGGGTGTTTGGTGGAAAGGACAGCAGAAAGATCCATGTTTAGATTTCTGTTTGCAGGTAGATCTCGGCATTTTTATTGACAACACTTGTACCAAGCATCTGGTGGAAACCTAGCAGTGAGATTTTGGTAAAACATTCAGTCCAGGTGTTGACATGCCACCCATATTCAGATTAACCACTTTAGCCCCGGAAGGATTTCCCACTTTAGGACCAGAGCACTTTTTGCAATTCGGCACTGCGTCGCTTTAACTGACAATTGCGCAGTCGTGTGACGTTGTACCCAAACCAAATTTGCGTCCTTTTTTCCCCACAAATAGAGCTTTCTTTTGGACGTATTTGATCCCCTTTGCATCATTTCTGATCACCGTATAAATAAAAGAAGAACAACAATTTTGCAAAAAAAAAAACTAATTTCTTACTTTTTGCTAAAATACAAATCCAAAAAAAAAAAAAAATAAATAAAAAAAAAATGCTTCCATCGCTTTTGGCCGATTTATAATCTGCCTCATATTTTTGGTAAAAAAAAGTCACAATCTGCGTTTATTAATTGGTTTGCTCAAAAATGTGCCGCGTTTACGGATGATAAGAATTCATTTCTGGGGTTATCATTTTTTATTTATTTTTTACTAGTAATGGCAGCGATCTGCGATTTTTAGCGGTACTGCGATATTGCGGCGGACATGTCAGATCATTTTGACACTTTTTTGGGACCATTGCCATTTATACAGTGACCGGTGCTATAAAAATGCAATGATTACTGTGTAAATGCCATTGGCAGTGAAGGGGTTAACCTGGAGGGGGCACTCCAAGGGTTAACTGCATTCCCTCAGTGTGCTCTAACTGTATGTGGGCTGGGCTGGCAGGGGGAGGGGAGTGATCACCGCTTCCATATACAGGAAGCCTGTGATCACAGCCCTTCCCCCTCTAAAAGAACGGAGATCCGTGTTTACTTACACGGACCTCCATTCTTTCACTTTGGGGATTGGCATCGTGGGTACCCGGCGGCGATTGAGTCCGCCCTACCCATTCCCTGGCCCGTCATATGA
Source organism: Glandirana rugosa (assembly GCA_018402905.1). NCBI lineage: Eukaryota > Metazoa > Chordata > Amphibia > Anura > Ranidae > Glandirana > Glandirana rugosa. The sequence continues at coordinate 126,941 of BLSH010420477.1, forward strand.
TGGTGGTTTGCGATATCCAACCACTTTGTCGCTGTCAGACGCCGGTCGGTGGTCAGCAAGTGGTTAAAGAGAACTAATTTAGGTCACTTATATTACCATGCTCCTTGTAATATCAATTCCTGGAAAATCCAGATAAAACTAAAAAAATTGGAGTGCTTGTAAAGATAACTAGATATATCTAAATTAGAATGCAATGATCTATACTGGTGTCGCCATGTATATTTTATTTAGAACATCTCTGAAAATGCATGCAGATTTTTCTGTTTGTTATCCTTTTTATAAATGTCCAGAAAAGTAACCGGTGATCTCAGAAATCCATTGTGCACTTACTGTAGTGTAGACATGTGCAGAGCAAAAAAAATAATTTAGTTTGATTTCATTTCGATTTGTTATTTACATAAATTTAGTTAGATTTGCTTCATTCATTTAATTAGTTTTCAGAATTTGTTTTGTTTGTTTGTTTTCAAATCGATTCAAAAAAGTTTTTGAATCAATTTCAAATAGTTTTCAAAAATTAAAAAAGTTTTCGAATTTGAATCGTTTTCCAATTTCCAAGGAGAATGGGGTGGAGTGGAAAGTGTAGGAATAGAATGGAAAAAGAAAGAATACAATAGAGGGGAATATAACAGAAAATGAAAGAATATGATGTGGTTGAGTGAATCAGAGCTGTTTTATTCTATTCTTTTGTTTTCTGTTATATTATTTTCTAGTCTATTTTTTCTGTTCTATTCCTTTGTTTCCTATTCTATTTTGTTCTCTTTGGAAATTGGAAAACTATTCTAATTCAAGGACTTTTCAAATTCAAATTTGAAAACTATTTGAATTTGAAAACTTTTTGAATTTGAAAACTATTCAAATTCAAAAAGTATTCGAAAACAATTTGAAAATGATTCAAATTCGAATTTCGTCCAAATTATTTTTTTTCCTTATTTCAGATGCGTTCAAATTCGGTACTATTTTAATTCGGAAATGCGGATACATCCGCATTTCAGAAAATCAAAAATTTCTCCGAATTTTAATATATTCATATGTCAACATGACATACCCAAAATGATAGAGGCTCAAACAGGAAACATTACCTTAACTGACCATGCCCTGACTAAGGTGACTCTATTACTGGTACACGGACCCAGTCATTATCTCAGTGGAATCAGTCCCGTACCAGTCAATTCCATTACAAAGGACAAACTCGGAGATAGTAAAACCCATACAGTACAACTGTATACTTATATAATTTTAAGCCTCTTTAAAAACTAAAAGACTTTACGCCTACATAGGCGTAAAGGCTTAATTTTATCATGGCTTAAACTTGCGTAGACTTTATTCCTTTTTTTTATTAAACCTGCTTTAAGCTTAAACTTAGTAAAAGTTTAACAAAAGCTTATGAAAAACTTAAACTTATCAAAAGTTTAAGTTTTTCAAAAGTTTAAGTTTATCAAAAGTTTAAACTTAAACTTTTCAGGAACTTAA
>BLSH010420477.1:130259-156689 GCA_018402905.1 Glandirana rugosa
ACATGAGTGAAAACAACGATCACCAAATCTGACCAGAAAGTCCGGGCTGGAACCAGCTCTGCCACGGTGGCTGGCAAAACCCGGGTCGGACTCTCACTAGTTGCCTCAATGTGATCACATGCGAGGCGACAAGTATTGCCTGTCTATTATGGCGCCTCACATAACATCACAATATCACAATATATACACATACACAGTATCTCACAAAAGTGAGTATACCCCTTGCATTTTTGTAAATATATTATTATATCTTTCCATGTGACAACACTGAAGAAATGACACTTTGCTACAAAGTAAAGTAGTGAGTGTACAGCTTGTATAACAGTGTAAATTTGCTGTCCCCTCAAAATAACTCAACACACAGCCATTCATGTCTAAACCACTAGCAACAAAAGTGAGTACACCCCTAAGTGAAAATGTCCAAATTGAGCCCAATTAGCCACTTTCCCTCCCCAGTGGCATGTGACTCGTTAGTGTTACAAAGTTTCAGGTGTGAATGGGGAGCAGGTGTGTTAAATTTGGTGTTATCTCTATCACTCTTTCATACTGGTCACTGGAAGTTCAACATGGCACCTCATGGCAAAGAACTCTCTGAGGATCTTAGAAAAATAATTGTTGCTCTACATAAAGATGGCCTAGGCTATAAGAAGATTGCCAAGACCCTAAAACTGAGCTGCAGCACGGTGGCCAGGACCATACAGCGGTTCAACAGGACAAGTTCCTCTTAGAACACGCCTCGCCATGGTACCTGGAGGTTGTCTTTGGGAAATAGGCGTATGAGTGCTGCCAGCATTGCTGCAGTAGGTTGAAGGGGGCTTGGCGGTCAGCCTGTCAGTGCTCATACCATACGCCACACACTACATAAAAGTGGCATGGCTGTCATCCAAGAAGGAAGCCTCTTCTAAAGATGATGCACAAGAAAGCCCACAGTTTGCTGAAGACAAGCAGACTAAGGACATGGATTACTGGAACCATGCTCTGTGGTCTGATGAGACCAAGATAAACTAATTTGGTTCAGATGGTGTCAAGCGTGTGTGATGGCAACTGGGTGAGGAGTGCAAAGACAAGTGTGCCCTGCCTACAGCCAAGCATGGTGGTGGGAGTGTCATGGTCTGGGGCTCCATGAGTGCTGTCGGCACTGGTGAGCTACAGTTTATTGAGGGAACCATGAATGCCAACATGTACTGTGACATACTGAAGCAGAGCATGTTCCCCTCCGTTCAGAGACTGGGCAGTGTTACATCATATTAACGACCCCAAACACACATCCAAGATGACCACTTCCTTGCTAAAGAAGCTGAGGGTAAAGGTGATGGACTGGCCAAGCATGTCTCCAGACCTAAACCATATTGAGCATCGGTGGAGCATCCTCAAATTGGAGGTGGAGGAGCTCAGGGTCTTTAACATCCACCAGCTCCATGATGTCATCTTGGAGGAGTGGAAGAGGACTCCAGTGGAAACCAGTGAAGCTCTGGTGAACTCCATGCCCAAGAAGATTAAGGCAGTGCTGCAAAATAATGGTGGTCTCACAAAATATTGACACTTTAGGCCCAATTTGAATATTTTCACTTAGGGCTGTACTCACTTTTGTTGCCAGCAGTTTAAACAATAATGGCTGTGTGTTGAGTTATTTTGAGGGGACAGCAAATTTACACTGTTATACAAGCTGTACACTCACTACTTTACATTGTAGCAAAGTGTCATTTCTTCAGTGTTGTCACATGAAATATAGAATAAAATATTTACAAAAATTTGAGGGGTGTACTCACTTTTGTGAGATGTGTATATATATATATATATATATATATATATATATATATTTATTTATTTATTTGTTTTTTTTTTTTGAATTAGTAAGGATTAGTTGATATGAAATATTGTTTTTGTTACCTAATGGGTTGATATAGTTATCTGGACACATACAAGAACTAGATTGGCAGGCTTTAGAATAAAGAGCTACATTGATTTACCATTCCCTTTTGATATGCAGAAATAGGACAACACCTACATTCCTTACCTTACCAACAGATAGTATGGAGCCCAAGTAGTTATCGAGACAAGGCCTTTCAAACACCCAGTGTTAACTAACCCTTTCATGCACTTCAAAAGACACGTTTGATATGCAGAGAAATGGTCATCTGTTAAGGAATGGACAATTTGCTTCTATATGACCTTGCATAGTTAAGGCCCAATTCAAGAGAAGGTGATGACCTTTTTCTTTAATTAATTTTCTTCTAATTCATTTTCTCCCCAATAGAGGAGGTACTAGTGAGGGACTGAGCTAGGTTAAATTAAAGGGGATGGGGAAATTGTCCAATGCTGTATGAGATACGTGTCACCCAGTGGGAGAGGTGTAGCCTAATTTCACCAATTGATTTGGCCCAATGCAAGTCTAGGAGAGATGGGCCTTTATTAGTTTTGCTTTTCAAACAGAGAGGTCTCTTGAAAGGCAGTCAGCAGAATGGAGCACTCATGTGCAGTAGCATGGTAACTATGGTATACCTGTTTGTCCTATATATTATGAGTTTTGCTGTTTGTATTTTGTCCTTTTAAGGAATATTATTATTATTATTATTATACAGGATTTATATAGCGCAGACAGTTTGCACAGTGCTTTACAATATGAGGGCTAACAGTACAGTTACAATACGATTCAATACAGGAGGAATCAGAGGGCCCTGCTCATTAGAGCTTACAATCTAGAGGGGAGGGTTAAGTGATACGAAAGGGCAATAACTGTGGGGGATGTGCTGATGTAGAAAATAAAGTGCAGTTGTTAAGTGAAGGCAGGATAGGCTTCCCTGAAGAGAAAAGTTTTCAGGGATCGTCTGAAATTGGATAGATTTGGGGACAGTCTGACAGATTAGGTTGATATTAGGTTGGTATTTGAGACTAGGTTAGTGATGTAGCTGGGAGCAGAGTTGTGGATGGCTTTGTAATTTATTGTTATCATTTTGAATTTAATTTGTTGGATGAGTGGCAGCCAATGGAGAGATTGACAGAGAGGACTGGCAGACGCTGAGCGGTTGGTAAGGTGGATGAGTCTGGCAGCGGCATTCATGGTGGACTGGAGGGGGGAGGAGTCTATTTAAAGGCAAGCCAATGAGGAGGGAGTTGCAGTAGTCGAGGCGAGAGATGACAAGGGCGCTGTGGTTTCATTGGTTAAGAAAGGACGTATTTTAGAGAATAGGAATATAACATAATTCTTTAAGTTTAACCTATGTGTTTCTTCCTATGCAAGGTATAATAGATAGATTGCTGTATATTCTTTAGAACTTGCTACTACTTACTAACTAATTGTGTTGTTGTGTTAAAGCTTTCACTTATGGTCAAAGAACTTTCATTTAACCCAAATCATATATGAAGAGATATTTAATCTCAAATATAACTTATGGGTAACAAGCGATAAAGTATGTATCCAAGAAACACATTTTGCTGCCTCTAAACTACCAAAATGCTCCCATACAAAATGTCCTCACTTTTATTGCCGACTCCAAACGAAAAAGAGTTATTATAGTCATTTGTGACTCAACCTCCTTCCAACTGCATCCCTTAAATGCTGATCCCAATGGCTGGTTTTTCATTATCACTGCAACAATCAATAATTTCCACTTGACCTTGGTAAATTTATATGCACCCAACACCCAACAAAAGTCCTTTTTTAAATCCATTCTCACTAGACGCCAACCTTATAAAACCAAGCCCATAGCAATCTGTGGGGACGGCAACGAAATCCTAGATCTCTCAATGGATTCCACAGGCCCAACCCATAGATCACCCTCCTCTCTAAAGTCCCTTATCTCCCAGGAGGATCTTTGACCTGTGGAGGTGTATTCATGGCAACGAGAGAGACTTCACCTTCTACTCCTCTTCTCACAGAGAATACTCAAGAATCAATCTCTCTCTGGTAGACAAGTTTACTCTAAAAAGGGTAACCACAGCCTCTATAGGTGTGATCACTTGGTGTGACCATGCCCTTATATCTCTGGAACTTACTGTCACTCCCAACAGTGGTTCTCTCTCTCCATGGAGACTCAATCCATCTCTTCTTAGCAAACCTGATTACCAGAAGCAGATCGATTCTGCCCTTGAAGATTTCTTTATGACCAACTCTGGCTCAGTTTCTGGCCCCTCGATAATCTGGAACAACCACAAAGCCTTCATCAGAGGTATATTTATCAAGCTGGCAGCCCACGAGAAATGCTACCGGATGCACACCATTAATCAACTAACTTCCCAAATACATCTCTTAGAAACACAAAACAAACTGTAACAGACTCCCAACTTACAGATTTATCAGCTCCAATCACTCCCACTGAAATTGCCAAAGCCATTAAGTCCCTCCCCCCAACATAAATAAATCTCCTGGCCCTGATGGTGTTGTGAATAAATATTATAGACAATTCACTGACCTTCCGACTGCTTATGTGACCGATACATTTAACAGCATTATAGACCGTGGATCCTGTCCCCAAGAATTCTTAGAATCCATTATTGTTACCATACCCAAACCAGGTAAGCCTTCTGACAACCCTGCTAACTTTCGCCCTATCCCTCTTCTCATCTCAGACACTAAGCTTTATGCAAGAATCTTAGCCAACTGTATCCTCCAACTCACCCCATACCTCATTCATTCTGACCAAGTAGGCTTCATCCCTGGCCACCAAATTTCCAATGGCACTAGACGTTCCATCAATCTCATCCAATGGGCCGAACGCCACAACATACCTTCCTTATTAATCTCTTTATATGCTGAAAAAGCATTTGATAGGGTGCATTGGACCTACATGCACATGAAAAAATGGACCAGGATGGTGCCACCATTAAATGAAAAACAAAACAAAATAGGTGAGAGTTTAGCAGCCTACTTTCATAGATGGAAAGAATTTCCCATTGGTAAATAGGGTATTAGGGTGGAAAAATGTAAGGCTCTTACTCATATAACGCATGTGCAGTGTATAATAAAGTGCAATAAAAAAATGTTATATCATATGGTTATAAATAACACAAGTGCTGTGCATATTAAAGTGAAATAGTAGGTAATGGATATATCCTTTCAACATTGAGGATATACAGTGTCTTTATGTGAAATACTCTAGCATTGGACTTTGTTGAATTTTGCTGTTTACATAGATTTACCCCCATTACCTACTATTGCACTTTAATATGCACTGCACTTGTGTTATTTGTAACCATATGATATAACATTTTTTTATTGCACTTTATTATACACTGCACATGCATTGTATGAGTAAGCGCCTTAAACTTTTCCACCATAATACCCCATTGGACCTACATGACTGAGGTACTGTAGAGGTTTGGATTCCAGGGCCGAATTCTCTCAGCCCTCGCCACCCTATACGCATGCCCTACTGCTAAGGTCTGGACCTCTGGCTTCCTCTCGGCAACATTCTCCATTACAGGTGTAACAAGGCAAGGCTGCTCCCTCTCCCCTATTGTATTTTCCCTAATTATGGAACCATTGGCTAAACCTATTCACACCAACCCTTCAATATTTGGAATAAAAGTCGGGGACACACACCACAAACTAGACCTTTACACGGACAACATAATACTCTTCCTCAAGGACTCTCGATGCTCATTACCTCCCCTTAGTCAACTACTTGACCATTTTGGTGCTCTCTCATTCTATAATTGAATCACAACAAGTGCCACATGCTCCCCGTTAATTTGGTCCCTTCCACCAAAAATGCTGTTGCATCCATTTCACCTTTCTCGTGGGCTGCCTTAGCATCCCTACAATACCTGGGAATTCAACTATCTTCCCCTAGCTGTAAATTACTTCACAATAATTTCTCTACCTTGATAACCAAACTCACTCAAATTAGCTCATCCCTCCAAACCGCATCCCCATCGCAGGCAGGGAGAATTGCATTGGTTAAGATGTTTTTACTACCTCATATTTTATATGTATTCCGGGCCCTATCGGTACCCTTTCTTTCAGCTCACCTGAAGAATAGACAATCCATCTTAAACACCTTCTTATGGTGAGGCAAATGTCCTAGGATCAAATCCACTACTCTCCTCAAAACTACCAAACATACAAGAATGGGGGCCCCTAACATTACTCTGTATTACAGAACTATAATCTTAAGCCAACTAAAACTGTGGTGGCAACCTAATGGCTCCTCAGCCTGGATCCAAAAATCAAAAGCACGGCCCTGGAAAAGGACCCTAACACATGTCTGGGAGCAGCACTTCTTCACCCCAACCTTGTAAACACTTTCTGAACCCAATTACATTCATCCTCAAGGTCTGAACTCTGATAATGGACCACTCTCACCAACTATCCATCACCACATTACAAAAAGTCCCCCTGAACGCTTTGGAATCCCTTATACCTAACATATTTACCCACGGGAATCCACAGGAATCTACACAATTGGGCACCTCTACGGCCAAAACCATCTCCACTCTTTTCAGGAACTATGTTCATCCTTCTTTATCTCTCGTACCTTATTCTTCCAATACCTGCAGATACACTATGTCTTAAGACATATCCATATCAATAAAACAGACTTAGCAGACTCCATCTTCAATATCTTTGGATCTCCTCCACATACACAGAAAGGATTACCCCTCTTTTACCTTTTACTGTCTAACCCACAGACTATAGAAAAAGCTAAACCAATGTTATCCTGGGAACACTCCCTATCCTTCTCTACCATGTTAAAGCAATGGCAACAAGCTCAAACTCTTGCTCTAAAATTTTCCGGATGTATCACCCACTGGGAATCCCTCGAAAAGCTTGTGTACAAATGGTACCACACCCCACAAAACTACTATCTGCTATCTACACCAATCAGTCTCCACTATGTTGGAGGCAATGTGGACCTACTGAATCACATATTTGGTGGCAATGCCCTGTTATTCAACCCTTTTGGACTCAAGTTTTCCAGCTAATAGCAACAGTTACACATGGACATATCGAACGATCCCAAACTAGTTTCGTTGGGCTTGGACATAGATTTGTGGCCTTTTAAATTTCACGCCCTACTCACCCATTTCTTCATAGCTGCAGGACTCTCTATTGCTCACAATTTGGAAATCCCAAAAGCACCATCTATTAAGGATGTGACACTCTCCCTAAATGAGCATGCCCATCTTGAATATGCCTTTGCCAAGGCTCACTTGACACAAGACAAATTCCTACACCAATGGCAACACTGGTTATCTCACCCCCTCTGTACCTTACAACTTTGAAACCCCACAACTAAAACACATCAATCCATAATGCTCCTGCTTGGCCTACTTCCCATATAATCCATGCCTTTCCCCATCTGAGAATTAGCCTACATTCATATTTCTTTATCATTGTACACTATTGTTTTTATTTCATGATTTGCTGTATACTATCTTGGCCTCGGTGTGTCCTAATCAAATATGAACACACACATTTACCTTAAGTTTATGATTCAAAAATACAAAACAACAGTCACTTCCAGCGCTGAAGAGGACTTTCATGGATTTTAAACGGCAACAGGGACACCAATATTCCAAAAACCAGGCAGATTCTGCCCTCCTCAGATAGGGTGATCCGGTAAAAACTATAAGACAGAAAAAAAAAGCAGGTGTAACACATTTAACAGGTATTTAAAAGGTTAAAAATGAATATTCACAAGAGTGATGACCCACAATGGGTCATAACATTACACAATGTAAATGGTGTGAACACAACAAGGGTATAGGTTGATGTGTTTCGGGGGCGTACCCCCTTCCTCAGAGCCACGAACCATCTTATATCATACCAGCCTTCCCATCTCTTCCCCTTTTTTACCCTTGCTACCCTTCTTTGCATGATGGTCTATGTATTACACAACTTGAAATGCTGTTTGTTCACTTGAATGAAACTAAAATGACAACTTTGTGAAATGAAATCCAATTTTATTTACTCATTTTCCAAAAAAAGTGACAAAGAATTACAACATCAAAAAACTCAATATGCCTCTTACATAATACATTGGGCAGTCTCATTTTCGAAGAGGGGTCATTTGGGGGGTATTTTTACTGTCCCGGCATTTTAGGGCCTCAAGAAACCAATAGGGAGTCACTAAGTCAGGACTGATGAATTTTCAAGGATACAGTATATGCCATCGTTTGTAGACTCTACAACTTTACAAATATAAAATAATTTACACTGATTTGGGGTTTTTTTTTACCAAAAAAAGTAGCATCATACATTTAGACCTAAATTTATTAATAATGATTATTTATTTTTAAAATTTATATCAGAAACCAATATTTTTTTTGTTCAGTCTTTTTTCCTTCACATAGCAAAAAAATAAAATTCAGCGAAGATAAAATACCACCAAAATGCCATATTTGTCTTAAAAAATATATGAAATTAATTTTGGTACAGTGTTGCATGATTGAATAATTGTCATTCAAAGTATGTCAGTGCTGGAAACTGAAAAGTGGCCTGGACAGGAAGGGGTAAAAGAGTCCGGTCTTCAGGTGGTTAAGTTTTTCTATTTAAGGTTAAAGATTAAGGTATAATCTATAGACTCAAATGTCTCCCTCATTTTTAAAATCCAATTGTAAGGTAAATCAGATCTCTACCACCAAAAGGCCAGTGCAGACACATGCTCATGCTTGTGCACATTGCACGCATGCTTATATTTATAGGCGAAAGACCAATGTCACTTCTGCAGTGCCAGTTCATTGCGCACATACGTGTGCACATACCAATTAGCACTTGCCACCCAGTGGCCTATTTAAACTGCTCTATCACTGTGAGCAGTTGCTGAATGGTCTTCAGCTTGTTCCTGTGTTCCCAAGACCTGATCCACTGTTCCTGTTAAGTTGTGTATGGCCCGGCTTGACTTTGGACTTTGCCTCTGCTCGTGCTCTTATGCTGTTACCTGCTACTCCGACCTTGGCTTGTTTACTGGACCTGATCTGCCTGCTGACTTTGTACCGCATTGCCCGGCTGTTACCGACCTTGGCCTGTCTCCTGGATTTGCTTTGCCTGCTGATTTGGTGCCTCACTACCCGGTTGCTGCCGACTGCTACTCATCTCCTGCTCTGGTGCCAGGCTGCTCCTGCATCCTGTTCCGAGGACTGCGACTACCAGCTGCATCCACCTACAGTGTAATCATCACCAGCTAGCTGCTACGGCACTTGTGCAACTCCTTGTAACACTCTCTGTCTCCACCTGCAGGAGTGTTAGACGGGAGGTGCAAAAGAGGCCTCCACAACATTCCAGTCTTCACCAGGTACTTGATACCAATGCTCGCATGACATTCTGTGTTGAAGTTGTGATGACAAAACGCATCAGGGCCTGACCTTAGTGACGTGTGCTTGTCACTACCAGGAAGGAACAGCCAGATACTATCAACGCAGTGGATGCGGTGGATGGCAGATGGCATTCCCTACTGATTGGTGATAACAGTTTTATTTTTCAACCAAATGCCTGTTACAATTTATGTTGTGTAAGTGTGTTTTTAACTGGGTGGTCATTTTAATTCCAATAGTTTTTATTGAAAACCAGTTGCATTTTACAGGCACAAGAAGCATTTTTCAAAGGCATCATATATATTGGTACAGAACCGTAATATTGCTACAATTAGATTGTTGACCAGTTATATTACATATAGATTATTTTGCATTCAGAGACATTCCTGGTGCCCACCCCCATCTGTTCTTGGTTTACTAACGGGTCTCTAGGAGCCTCTAAAGGAACTGTTAGGGGTTGGCTCCAAAGTGGGTCAGAACCTATGTTGTGGTTTGTACCAAGGGGACTGTACCGGTCCCGGAAAGGCCACCGGGTGCCCGGAGCCCGCCAGCAGCCCCCCAACCCCCCGCCCCACAAGGGAGCTCACTGCGGGAGGGGAGCAGGTCCGCCAACAGGAACCACGCCACTGCCCCCCCAGGAGGGCGCCAATCCCCCCTCTTAATAATCTACGGTTCAATGTAAGCTTTACAATTGGTTAAAGTACCCTACTGCAAAAGGTATTCCAAGCTTTTAACGAACTGAGAAGTAATAAGGAGAGAAAGAAAAAAAACTAAAGAAAAAGAGAAAGCAAAGAAAGTATAAACCATAACATGTGTGGAACTAAGGATACATTCACCTTGATATTGTTGCATGGTGAGGATGGGAAGAGATATTCAATAAGCTCAATATAGGTAGACTCGTTGTAGGATAATATTACTTAACTGTTTGTTTGTACCAGTCAATCCAAGGTTTCCACATTGGTAGTTTGTTATGATATTGCCCTATGGAAGCTGCATACATCAGCTCATACGTTACATGTAGGTTGATTGTTCTTACTACGCCTCCTAATGAAGGGGTCTCGTTTTTTTTCCAATGTCTAACTATCTCCAACCTAGCGCCCAGAAGAATATGAGAGATCAAATGTCTCCATTGTGGTGGGGTGGAGTCTAGAGTCAGGGATAGAATAACCAGGGCCGGATCAGGGGCTAGCCGTAGGTTTGTGATTTGTGTTATCAGTTGAAATATTTTCCCCTAAAAGGATTGTATTTTTGGACAGGCCCATAAAATATGCCAGAGAGAACCTCTGAGCCCACAGTTCCTCCAGCATTGGGGGTTGAATCTATGTATCCTTGTGGGTGTCAAGTACCACCGTAATAATATCTTTTGTGTCAATTCCCATAATCCCGCACTTCTGGTGGACGTATATGTAATCTTAAGGGCCTTTTGCCATTGTTCAGAGGTGTATTGGGAGTTGATGTCTTTTTCCCTTAATAGCATGGAAGGGGATTTGGTAAATATCTTTTTCTGGTTAAGAAAATTTGTAAAATAGGGAGATGCCCTTAATTTTGGATGTTGGGTTGGTGTAGTAGAGAGCAATTCTCCATGGCAGTTTTGTTGATGTGTCAGGATTAGCCCTTAAAAAGTGTGAAATTTGGTTGTATCTGTACAGTTCGACTGAGTCGAGTCCAAATTCAATTTGGAGGGTTCTGAATGTTTTCATGGATGGTCCTATCATAAGGTCCTCTACAGTGTGGATCCCTTTAGTTACCCAGTGATGGACTTTTAGGTTGGGGATTAGAAGTGCTAGGCTGGGTATGGGCAGTGAGAGGTTGGTTACCATTTGTTCACCTATGCTCGATTTTTGCACAAGTGACCAAGCTTGAAGTGCTGCCACTAGGGTGGGTGCAATTTTGAGAGGCTTGTGGGACATAAACTTGCTGGCCATCAAGAGATTGTATAGGTTTTTGTTTGGGCACTGCTCCTGTTCCAGTTCCTGCCATCTAGCTTTGTTAGACTTGGGGAACCAAGCCTTCAGTTGGGCTAGAATTGTTGCTATATAGTAGTCTTTTAATACTACATGCCCCATCCCACCCGCTCTTGTGGTCTTAATCATTTTTTTGAATGCGCATCTGGCTTTTTTGCCTTTCCATAAAAAATTATTTACTATAGATTGAGCTTTCTTAAAAAAGGATTCAGGGACTGGGATGGGGAGGGCTCTAAATAGATAAATAAATTGTGGCAAGATGATCATTTTAAAAGCCGCCAAGCGACCCGTCCAGGTCAGTTCTGTCCTGGACAGGTCCCCTAGTTTTGTGTGTAGGTGTGCTAGAAAGGGAGTATAGTTATCTTCCACTAAGTGTCTTATCCTAGCAGTGAGCGTGATGCCCAGATATTTTATTCCTCTTTCTTGCCAGGTATATGGAAACCTTGTCTTGAGCTCGTCCTTCTCCCGAGGAGATATTTCCAATCCCAAAATGTAGGATTTGCTCTCGTTAACCTTGTAATATGAGATCCTGTTAAATAGATTCAAAGTGTCATGTACTGCAGTCAGGGAGGAGCCCGCTTCCGTGATAGACATAATTATGTCGTCCACGAAGAGGCTTATTGTGTGGACCGTGGTTCCTATGCTAAAACCCCTGATTAGCGGATGAGATCTGATACATATAGCCAGCGGTTCTATAAGCAGATTGAATATCAATGGGGATAAGGGGCAGCCCTGTCTAGTGCCATTGGTAATTTTGAAAGGCTGAGACAGGACTCCCCCTGTGTATACTCTGGCCAATGGCGAAGAGTACAATGCCATTATAGCTGTGAGAATGTTGCCCGTAAAACCAAAGGAGTCTAGCGTTTTTTTCAGGTAAAGCCAATTGATGCGGTCAAAGGCCTTCTCTGCGTCCAGCGCCAGGAGCAGAAAAGGCCTTTTTTGGACCTCAGTCAAATGCACAATATTTACCAGTCTGCGCGTTGCATCTGAAGTTTGTCTATTTTGGGTGAAGCCGGTCTGGTCTGGGTGGATCAGTCCAGGCATTATGTGTACAAGTCTCTGGGCAATTAATTTTACGTACAGTTTCAGATCAATATTTAACAGTGAAATCGGTCTGAAATTTGTGGGAGAGTCGGGCTCCTTCCCTGGCTTAGGCAGTGTTATGATGAGGGCTTCTAGCATCTCAGGGGGGAAAGAGGAGGAGGCAGCGGCAGAGTTGAAAATGTTTTCTAAGTAGGGAGTTAGTAATTGTTTGAATTCTTTATAATATTCCCCACTAAACCCATCTGGCCCTGGAGATTTATTTGGAGGGAGAGATTCAATAGCGTCTTGGATTTCGGTCGCAGTAAATGGGGTGTTAAGAGAGTCAAATTGGGCTTGTGTCAGTTTGGGTATGGGTAGGGGCTAGACAGGAATTTCCTCTGTTGTGGGTTGATGGGTGGTATTATCGTCTTTAAGATTGTATAAGGAACCATAAAATTGGCTGAAAGCATCTGCTATCTTTTGGGGATGAAACTCTTTTGCTTTAGTGTTGGGGTGGATTATGTAGGGAATTTTGGCTTTGTGTCTGAACCCTCTAATTTTTTGTGCTAGAGCTTTACCCGCTTTGTTGCCTGTGGTGTAATGTGTCATTTTTAATCTTCTAGCTTTCTTTTCTAATTCTTCTAGCAGGGTAAGACTCAAGTCATATCTGAGTTGGGTCAACTTTTGAGATAGTTTTAGTGATGGAGTATTTTTGTTTCGTGTGTCTATATCCGAGATTTCTCTCGTCAAACCCTTGATAAGTTCCTGCCGCTGCCTTCTGGCTCTCGCCCCCAACTGAATTAAAATACCTCTAATAAACGCCTTATGGGCGTTCCAAAGAGTAAAATGATTTTGCACCGAATTTTTGTTTTCTACAAAATATTGCTCTAAGTGAAGTTTAACTGTGTCTCTGTATTCTGTTCGTTGTAGAAGATACGGGTTAACTCTCCATATGGGATTCGTTGATGAAGTTGCCTTGTCTTCTATCTCTAAAGTAACAGAGGCATGATCCGACCAAGTGATCGTGTTGATGTTAGATGCTTTGGTTTTGTTGAGTGTATGTTGGTCCACCAGGAAGAGGTCTATTCTTGTGTATACTCAATGTGGAGATGAAAAAAACGTGAAGTCTTTCTCACTAGCATGTGTACATCTCCAAGCATCATACAGGTTTTGCTTGTGTAGGGCAGTTTGAAAGATAGGGCCTCTGCTCTTAGCCGTAGACGTAGAGTCTAATGTTGGGTCTGGAGTGATGTTAAAGTCTCCGCAAAGTATGAGTGCTCCTCTTTGGTGTTGCCGGATTTTCTTCATTATCTTGTTAAAGAAGTATATCTGATGATTGTTCGGCGAGTATACATTGGCAATTGTATAAGTTGTGGAGTTAAGATCACAGACAAGGATCAGATATCTTCCCTGCGGGTCAGCAATCTCTGCATGTAGCTTAAATGCTATTGTGTCTCTAATAGCTGTCAGCACTCCTCTTACTTTAGTTTCAGCATTGGCTGTAAATATATGTGGGAAACTTTTGTGACTACATCAGGGAAGTGTTGGCGCGGCGAAGTGTGTCTCCTGAGCGCAAACTATGTCGCACTGATTTTGCAGTGCTTCATTCCATAAGAATTTCCTTTTGACCGGGTGGTTTAGACCCTTGGTGTTGATGGTTATTATCTTAATCCCCATTTGTGGTTTGCGAGTTAAAGGTGTTGTGCGTGGCTTCCTTTCCTAGTAGACTTTGAGATTCCTCCAACGCGCCAGCTTGAGCACGCCGGAGGAATGTCTTCCTCGGATCAATAGGTGAGGTAGTGTACTCACAGTTCGGTGCTTTTCCTGTGATGATTCTGTTCTGCCAAGTATCCCAAGGTGGGTGTAGTTTGTGAAGTCCTTTTTTGTAGCTTGGCGAACGATTGGAAGTCCCATTTGTGTCACTTGTCCCATCCTCCTTCGCGGGTTCATAAGAAAAGGTGAAAAAAGAGAGATGTACAAACAAGAGGAACAGAAAATGATAAACAAACCAGTGGTTGACATTATATGAAAACCACCATGGGTATTTTCTACCCAGAGGCAGCATAGCGCTGATGAGTTGCATGGAGGGTTAAGTCTTAACCTGAGAGTTAACCGGCTGGCTGCCGGAGCAAGTTTGAACGTTTAGCCCATAGTCTTAATTGTGTGTTTTGGCATTTTTGGTGGTGACAACTTTCCATTCCGGGTCAATATGTTGCGGGGAGGGGTGGGGAGGAGATTCGCTGGCAGGCTCGGGGAGGATTTTCCATTCTTTTAGGAGATCTATGCCCTGGTCTAGAGAGTTCACAGTGAAGGTGCGGTTATTTCTAGTGATTATGAGTTTTGCGGGGTAACCCCACTTGTAGATGATTTTATGGTTTCGTAGAGCTTTGGTCACTGTGTTTAGGGTTCTTCGCTTTTGTAAAGTATATTGTGATAGGTCAGCGTAGAATTGCAGATTATGGTACTGTGGGGGAATATCAAGTTGACTACGCATTGCTGTCATGAGGGCTTGATATGAAAAAATGTAGTCTCAGGATCACATCCCTGGGTACCTGTTCTGGCAGGTGTGCCGGTTTGGGCAGGCGGTGGATGCTATTGATTGTAACATCCAGATCTGTGAGGCCTGGTATGAGATTTTTAAACATAGTCATTGCAAAGTCTCTCAGATCTGATTGTTGTACCAATTCGGGGATCCCCCTTATTTTAAAATTGTTTCTTCTTGTTCTGTCTTCTAAGTCTGCTAATTTTGCTTTAACCCACTCTGTATCCTTCTCTTTGTCCTCATGGGCATCTACAAGATCGTTTATGG
Source organism: Glandirana rugosa (assembly GCA_018402905.1). NCBI lineage: Eukaryota > Metazoa > Chordata > Amphibia > Anura > Ranidae > Glandirana > Glandirana rugosa. Next base: position 145,311 of record BLSH010420477.1, read on the forward strand.
TTGTGGCATAGTCTCCCATTTTCATTTCAATGTGTGTAACTCTCTCCTCCACTGCCTGTATGTCTTCATGATATTTGTGCATATGCGTGGCTATGTCCGTTTGGATAGTGCTCCTGAGGGAAAGCAGCATGTCCTTAAGGATCGTGTCTAGGATGGGTTGATTTTGTGTGGGGAAGGATTCAATCGAGTCCAGCATCTCCCTTGTGTCGTCTCCGGACTCGGACACGGTGTGTTCCTCTGGGCTGAATCCGTTGGCATCCAGCCTGGGTTTTGCCTTAGCAGGGCTATTAGATGCTGGGGTGGAAGGGCAGGATGAGTGGCTGTTAGGGGATACCCTATGTTTGGGCTAAGTCTCCTTAGTTTGTTGGGGATGGCATGGCGGCCGGGGAGATGTAGGCCCCAGCGCCATCTTGCCTCCCTCCGCCCTGGCCTGGAGAGAAAAAGTCTGTTAAGCGCTGCGGCTTTTTATCATTCTTATGCTTCCTCGACATGATCCAGACGGTACCCCGGTCCGGTACCCCGGTCCGGTACGCCTCTTTAGCGGGTCTTGGTTCGCTGTGTGTGGGCTGCTGTGGGTTGCTTATCTCCGTCGTCGGCCGGAGCTCTGAGCTTAAGCGTCCGCTTGGCTCCGCATCATGCCACGCCCCCAGGGGGTGGTCATTTTAAATACAATTTAAAATGATATTACGCTATGTGGAGCCTTTTTTTACATGACTAAACAACCCTGGGCGATGAGCTGTTAGAGATGACCAAACGGGAGACACCTGGTGTGTTCAAGGCTTTTGAATTACATCCCTTTGGTGAGTGTAAACCCCTAGGGGACTGTGTTTCATGTGGTGTGGACTCGGGTAGATGGTATATGCCTATTAATGATTAAATTGAATCCTTCACCTATCAGTTGTACTGTCTCATCAGCCTATCAACGTACTACTGATTTCTCATATGGATTTACATGTGAATGCTGGTCATATTTAATTTATTTGATTGGAGCGCTGCTTTGAGTATTCAAATTTTGTCTATGTGGACTAAGGACTTTTTTTTACTTATGTGTATATTTATGTTTTATTTAGCAGGTGCTTGTATGTACATAGTCTAATGACATATACATCATATACATGCTTTTTACATATATGATTTTGGGAGCTTCATTTTATCCTGAGCACTGAGCGGTGAAATTAGGCGTTAGCGGACACTGAGATTATTAATGGTTGTATGATGTTCACAATTTTAGAAGGTTCATAACAAAGGGTTTCATTAAACCTTCAAACCCCTAAATTAAATACAATGTACTTCATCTCGGTCATTCATATCCAACCATAAACCTGCCAGTTAAGAAGTGTTTTGATAAAAATTGGCTTTGGTAGATTTAGGCACCAAAAAAATATTATTATTATTTTATCCCAGTGAGAGAATACATAGCTGAGTGGACATATCGTGTGTTTACCTCAGCTCAGCGAAGCTGGCCCCCCTACAATCAGCACAAATAATAACTGCTGTTTTGTGCTGCAAAAATTTACATTTGTGCTGCTTTTATTTTTAAGATATTAGCAATTGTTTTTTCCAGACTATGACATCACCCAGCCCCCCTACAACAGCCAAAGGACACAAAACCGGGCTGGCTGTTTGCGCTGATCCGTGCCATTTAAATTTCTGTTATTTTATCGTTTTTGCATTATTAATGATTTCTTAAAGGTCACCAAAGGTCAATCAGCCCCCCTACAACACCCGAAAGACAGGAAACCGGACTCGTTGGTTTGTGCTTAGTTTGTGCTGTTTAAATATCCGTTCTATCTTTGATAGTTTTTGCTTTATTAATGATTTATTAAAGGTCACTCAGCCCCCCTACAACACCCGAAAGACATGAAACTGGCCTCGTTGGTTAATGCTTAGTTTGTGCTGTTTAAATATCCCTTCTATCTTTGATAGTTTTTGCTTTATTAATGATTTATTAAAGGTCACTCAGCCCCCCTACAACACCCAAAAGACACAAAACCAGGCTCATTGGTTAGTGTTACATTTTTGCTGGTCTGTGCTGTTTAACCACTTCCCGACCGCACACTGCCTTTTTACTGCGGCAGTGTGGACGCATTGTGCAAATCGCCGTAAATAAACAGAGATTCACAGACGCACAGCTAGGGGGCGAGAGCATGAGTATTCCCGTGGCTCGATGTCCGCTGGCGAGCCGCGATGAGCTGCTAGAGGGAAAGAAAGGGGAACCGCTGAAGTAAACATGGCGGTTCCCCGTTCTGACAGGCGGCATGTAAGAGATCTACTGATCCCTATTACTGGGGTCAGTTAGATCTCTTATGCCCCTGGTAGCCCAGCCCCCTCACAGTTAGAACGCTTAGGGAACACAGTTACCCCCTAGATCTCCCCCTGCAGGTTAACCCCTTCACTGCCAATGACATTTATACAGTAATCAGTGGATATTTAAATTTCTGATCGCTGTATAAATGTCATTGGTCCCAAAAAAAGTGTCAAAAATGTCCAACATTTCCGCTGCAATATCAAAGTCCCAATAAAAATTGCAGATCGCCACCATTACTAGTAAAAAAATAATGTAAAAACGCCAGAAATTAATTCTCATGGTTTGTAAACGCAGCAACTTTTGCGCAAACCAATCAATAAACGCCGACTGTAATTTTTTTTTACCAAAAATATGGGGAAGAATATATATTCGGCCAAAACTGATGAATAAATTTGTTTTTTTATATATATTTTTTGGATTTGTATTTTAGCAAAAAGTAAGAAATATAGTTTTTTTTGTTTAGAGCGGCGATCAGAAATGACGTAGAGATGACCAAATACCACCAAAAGAAAGCTCTATTTGTGGGGAAAAAAGGACGCAAATTTTGTTTGGGTACAAAGTTGCACGACCGCGCAATTGTCAGTTAAAGCGACGCAGTGCCGAATCGCAAAAAGTGCTCTGGTCCTAACATGGGAAATCCTTCCGGGGGTGAAGTGGTTAAATGTAGGTTTTATCTTTTATCATTTACAACAGACAAAGGACACAACACTGGGCTAACTGGTTAGTGCTAAGTTTGTGCTGTTTAAATGTCTGTACTTTCTTTTATCGTTTTTGCATTATTAATGATTTATTAAAGGTCACCAAAATTCACTCAGCCCCCCTACAACAGCCAAAAGACACAAAACTGGGCTGGTTGGTTATTGCTTCATTTATGCCCTTTAAATCTCCATTCTCTATGTAGCCATGCCCCCGCAGGGGTTGCTGGAAGTAGTAGTTCCACCAATCACACTGTCCTCAATCTTTTCCTCACATCTGGAGTCACAGGACAGTCCGGTACTTTGTTTTGTTGTTTTATTAGGGGGATTAAACATGGATGGGGAAAGGGGTAATTATGGGATGCCCCTAGGATCAACAGTTCTTTTGGGACCTTCTATATACTCTCAGAAAATACACTTCTTCACCTCCTCCAGCACGTCACTTGCTTCTTAGTTAACTCCTCCTGCACATCATAGCTTTCCAGTTAACTCCTCCTGCACATCACTTCTCTGGTCTAGCTAGCACACTGCTCTTAATAAGCACAACCTCAGAACCACCCTTGACAGGCAGGGACCGTGGGCCCCTATAGTAAAGGAAAAGTTAGTTGCAGTGCTAGATAGCCCTGATGGACTACTGCTCCCAGCCCATCCTCTTCCAAGCCCTGCCAACCCTCCTGGCTGCAACGGCCTTCTCCACTGCCATCGTGACACCACAGTCCCAGCTGGCTCTTGCACCCTTTTCAGACTGTCTCTCACCCCAATCTGCTTCCCTGGGTGTGTATCACTCACTGGCACAGTTCCTCTCCTGGAGAACTTCCTGGCAGTACTCTCTCCCGCTGTCCTCCTCCTGCTCTCTCACTTGTGCCTCTCCTCCTGGATCTCATTATCCTTTTGGATACTACTGAGTCCCAGGCCGAGGCAACCCTGCCAAACTGACAGCCTCAGTACTCCATCTCGTCCACCCAAACTCTCCAGGGGGCTGGGCTGACCAAAGGTATTTGAGGAGGCCTGCCTCCTGCCAATCCAGGTTGGGGATTGGTCAGGGCTTCCCAAACACTCCAGGCAGCTCCATCTCTCTTTCCCACCCTTTCTTCCAGAACCTTCTCAAAGCAATGGGGAGGTAACCAAGAGGTGTCACTGCCTGTCAGTCACCAACCACTCCCTGAGCCACTCCCAGCATAGCATAAAAGCAATGAGACCTGAATTTCAGTGAGGCCTGACAAAATTTACCTTACCTAGACCAAAAATCGTGTCTAAGCACCTACCTAAATATAAAGGGAGCTACATATCCTTTATTTTTATTTTTTCGTGCTGCATTTGTGCCGGTTTGTGCTGTTAAAATTATTATTTGTGCTTCTTTGATTTTTTAATTGTAACAGTTTGTGTTTATTTGATCAAACTACACCCACATTGCACCCCATGTTATTAGACACTATAACAAACACACCATTCTTTTGTGCTGCATTTGTGTTGTACAAAAACTAACATCTGTGTCAGTTTGGTTTTGAAGATACAGGCAGTCCCCGGTTTACAAACAAGGTTCCGTAGGTTTATTCTTAAGTTGAATTTGTATGTAAGTTGGAACAGGTACATTTTTCAAGCGTAACTCCTGCCAAAAAAATGTTTTATACATTTTGGATAGCATAGGGAAGAGTTAAAGAGGAAGTAAACCCAAAAATATTTATTGTACCTACAGGTAAGGGCTTTGTTCTAAGGTAAGTATTTCATTATGATCTAGTATGTGATGCATACTAGCTCATTATGCTTTTGTCTTACCAGTTTTTTTTCACCAGGTTTTGCAACCTCTTTAACACCCCTGTAATGCAGTGGTGGCTGGTGAAATTTTAATGTTTCAAATCTTTTTATTTAAAAATAATTTTAAGTACAACAAGAGAAAAATACAAAAATATCCAGAGCCTGGTTCACAAAAGTTCTCATTCAAAGTATACATATAACTGTGGGTACATGTTTATAAAACATGGAATTATTAGAAGAAAATATGAATTAAATGACATTGTTTGAGTAACAGTTGGGTAATGCTCTTCCTATATAACCGAGCAGATCAAATATTAATAATAGGCACAATATCTGATCCACTGAGGGAATTCCCAGACAGTGGAGAGCCCCCGGTCTCCCCGGCCACCCCAACCGGGATCAAACTGTGGCCGGAAGGATCAACGAAACCCCCCCCCCCCCGGAATCCCACTACTGCAGGAGCTTGTGAGAGCATAATCTCTAAAGTAACATAGGAAACTATGTCTAAACAAACAATCTTGACCCGTGATTATGAACCTCTGAATGAGGGCTATTCCTAATCCCCCTGACCCTCTTGGGTGAGAGGAAGCCGAACAACCCTCTTACCAAGCAAATCTTATCATATAAGTAGAGATCTAGAGTAATTCAAACTAGAAGAAAAAGAGGGCATAGGAGCCTGAAGGGAAGAGTAAGAGGAAGAAGCCAGTGGGAAGAAAGAGAAAAGTAAGGGGAGATAGACATCAGAGAAGTTAGTTGCAGAGGTTGAAGAAGAAGCCTCACCCTGGCAATTTTAAGTAATTCCTTCAGGGTTCCCATACAAGATCGAATTTAGGTGAGGTGTCCAGAATAAAGCTGGCCAGCTTTTCTTGGACCATTATCCAGGATACCTTCCGTAAAGTCTCAGAGAAGGATACTGATGAGTGCTTCCAGGACCTAGCAATTGTGATCTTAGCCCCCAGTAAAATAAATTGGATGAGCTTGAATAACGGTTTGGACAGACCTTCAGGTTTAAAGTTTAGCAGGGCTATTTCTGGACTTTGGGGGATCGGGAGACCCGAGAACTTACGGATCAGGTGGAAAAATTTGTTCCATAAACCTCTCAGCCGGGGACATTCCCACCACGTGTGAAGGAAGGTGCCCACATGGTCACAACCTCTGAAGCAGAGATTAGAAGCATTAGGAAACATAGCTGCTAATCTGGAAGGTACTAAATACCACCTGATAAAAACCTTTAAGTTAGCTTCCTTCAATGAGATATTAACTATCCCTTTCTGACAACGTGAGAATAGAGAGGACCATTTGTCTGCTTCCCACTCCACATTCAGATCTCTTTCCCATTTGACCACATGTGATGGTCTGGATGAATCCTCCATCATAGCGGCGTAGATCAAGGAGATACCACCTCTCATGTCTCCAATTCCCGAACACCAGTGTTCATAAGTAATAATGCCCGAATGGTCCTTCTTGGAATTCCACCAGGTGTTCAGAAAGTGGTGTATTTGGAAAAAACGAAATTTTTCTGAGAGCGGCATGTCTAGCTTGTTTTCAAAATGTGATAATGTCAAAGGTCCAGACAATGATAAGAAATGGCCTATACGATATAGTCCTTTGTCCGTCCACCATTTAAAGGCCTTAATATCTAGACCGGGAGGGAATAAACGGTTGTGAAAAAGGTGAGTGAGCGGACGAAGAGATGAGATTAAATTGGGAGGCTTGAGGACTAAGTCACAGAGGGCCATAGAGTGGGACAGAGTAGGAGCAAGGATTGGGGGCCTTGATTTGAAAGGGACTCCTATCAAGAAATTGATAGTAGTATGTGGAACTGCCTGTCTTTCTATTTTGACCCAATCTGGGGCATTTCCTTTAGAAAAGACTATGGAAAATTGGGCCATTTGGGCTGCCTGATAATATTTGAATAGGTGTGGAAGACCTAAGCCCCCCCTGATTACGTCTCCTATAGAGCACCCCAGCTGAGCACCTAAAACCTATACGGGCCCAAATGAACTTCAAGATCAAGGATTGCAGTTTTTGCAGATCAGACTTCCTAACGGGAATTGGAAGAGACCTAAAGAAATATAGAATCCTAGGAAAGAGAGTCATCTTGATTGCGTGTAACCTACCCAACCAAGATAGACCCTCCCGATCCCAGCTAGAGATATCCTGTGCTAATTTCTTCAGGAGAGGGGGGTAGTTCAAATAATTTATCCGTTTTGGCCGTCAGACTGACCCCCAAGTAGGGGATCTGGTCAGAGTTCCAACTAAATTTGTAATGAGCCTTCAGACTGCAAACAATGTGTTCAGGCAGAGAAATGTTCAAAGCTGCTGATTTAGACCAATTTACACAAAGGCCTGACATGTCGCCAAACAATCTGGAGCCTATATGATCTCTTTGCAGATACGAATGAGCCCTGGACCATTGAATTTGCTTCTCAGCTTTGGTAGTGAGGGCAAGATTCAGGGCCAGCCTACCCGCTTCCAATTGAGACCATGAATGATGTGTCTGGTACTTTTTGTGGGTTCTAGCAAGGTCTTGAAATTTCCTCTCCAGATTCTCAATCTCTATCTTCCTCTATTTTTTTTAACCTGACTGATAGTTGGATAAGATTACCCCGTATAACTCCTTTATGAGCCTCCCACATTATTGAAGGGGATACTTCCCCAATGTCATTTCTATGGAAATAATCTTTAAGTTCCTTTTCCAACATTGCACAATGCACTGGATTATTCAGAAGGGATTAGTTTAGGCGCCATTGGGGGTTCCTTACCCCCCCCGGTTCGACTTTGATATGAATTATCACTAAAGAGTGATCCGATAATGAGGAATCTCTAATAGATCATTTAAGAACTAGGGTAGATAAAGAAGCTGGGACCAATATGTGATCTATTCTTGCCACACTCTTGTGTGAAGCAGAATAATGTGAATAGTCCCTCATTTTAGGGTTCAATTCCCTCCAGATATCTATAAAGCCTAAAGAGTTAAGGATTCTGGCAAGCTTGAGGCTATGTTTCGGTGGCCTGAGTAGGCGGGGTGGGCTGAGGCCCGACTTGTCAAGCATGGGATCTAGAGCCAAATTTGAGTCCCCACCCAATATTATCTTCCCCTCCAGGAGGGAGAGGATACAATTAAATAATCCTTGAAAAAATTTTATCTGGCCAGAGTTCGGAGCGTAATACGACATGAGAGAGTATGTCACTCCCCCATAAGGACCCTATCAAAAGAATAAACCTTCCCTCTGGGTCCTTAACTTCCCTCGTGAGGGTAAAGGTTAAATGCTTTTTTCATCTGGCGCATTTGCTAGAAAAAATTGTGGGTAGCTTGAATGTATATACTTAGGAACGTATTGCTTAGGGAAGTGGGTTTCTTGTAACATGAGTATATCTAGATGATGCGTGTGGGCTAAATTGAAATATTTTTTCAGTTTTACAGGAGAATTAAGGCCCTGAACATTGTGAAATGCCACTCTCAGAAAAGAAGGTGAATTAGCAGACATGGGGACTGTAGAAATATCGATCCACAAACCACATTAGACAATGACTCACCCAGATCCAAGTAAGCAAAAGGGAAGGCCCGTACAACCGAGCAACAAAGGAGCTGATCCAAGGGAGTCTTCTACGAGGTAAACTTTCCTGGTGTCTAGAAAAAAGGAAGAGAGCAGTGAAGAAATAAGAAGATGAAACAATTGAAATTGTAGATAGACTGAAGAAAACATTGAGAGGGGGAAGTGACCTAAACTAGCCATTAAGCCCCCTAAATTCCTGGCAGTGAGGAGACAGAGGTATCCCCTTAACAGCAGGAAATAGGACAAAAGTGTCTGCTTCAGCAGCAGAATTACATCTGACTCAGGGAGTATCATTAAGAGAATCCCGAAGTCAGAGGGAGGAGCATGTCCTCCTTCCCGGTCACTTTACCAGAGCCAAAACATAATTTGAACTGATGGCCTACCCAGAAGTAACCCATTAACCTGTATCAGATAGAGTAGTCAAAAGTGGCCATCCCGATGGATCCCGACTGTTCCAGTCGGGGACAATCGGAAGAATCCATGAAGACCCACAAAGAGATCTTCTCTGTTTCCTGGACTAGGGGGAGATGCAACACCAGGGAGTATAGGAGGAACTGTCTGAGCTCAACAAACAAGATCTATAACATGTTATATAAAGTCAGTGAGGATAATTAAAACTGAACATTGGGGACATCCTCTAGTTAGCTCCCATCCCGCCTTTACATATTTGGGCCAGCCAGGGGTATAGCCACGAAGTAGGCCCACCCCCTGACCTCCCAAAGAAACCCCATAACAGAAAATACGTCTTTAAACAGAAATAAACAATCAAGTGTTAGTCACCCTCCATGGGGAGTGTCAAAGTTCAGAGGTTCTTGAATATTAGATTCAAGAAAAAAAAAAAAGCCACCCTGGGGATCAAAAACAAGGAGGGTAGCGAGAAGATTAAGAAGGGTGGGAGTCTTTAACCCTCTTCTGTTGCTTTTTCTGCCACATTGGGAGTATGGGACTCTGGGGGGAGGGTCTCTTAGAGGGACCCACATTCTTGTGTTGAGAAGCCCAAGAGGAATCTAGTGTTATGAGATTGAGCTTGATCAGCAGCCTTTCTCCTTCTTGGAATGAGGAAAAGCCAAATTTATTGCCTTTAAAGATGAAAGTCAGACGAAAGGGGAAGGACCACCAGTATTTGGCAGAAGACTTATTGAGAATTTCCAGAAGGGGTTTCAGGGTTCTTCTTTTCTGTATCATGGTTGGAGATAGATCTGCGAAGACCTGAACCGAGTGACCTTGAATGGAAAGGTTGGAGCTGGATCTAGAGACCCTCATGATCTCCTCTTTGACCCCATAAAAGTGCGGTTTTATCACAATGTCTCTAGGTAGGCCATCTGTCCTCGGAGGCTGGAGAGCTCTATGAGCCCTATACAATTCTAGGCGGTGTTCCAGAATATCTGGGATGATTTCTTTAATAAAATTGCGCACCACCGCTCGCACATCTGTGATGTTTTCTGGTACCCCCTCGGATTCGGAAGTTGTATCATCTAGAGCGATTCTCCAAATCGTCTATTTTGGAGAGGGCCGCCTCCAGTTGATCTTGAAGGTCCTGAATACGTGCAGTGTTTTGATTAATTCTGGATGCTGATTGGTCCGTCTTCTGTTCTATTACGTCTATTCTGGTTCCTAGGCCTTGAAGGTCAGCCTGGATAACAGAGGTAATTTGAGAAGCTGTTTGGGCTAGGCCTTTAGAAAGCATTTTGGAGAAAACCTCCATCATCATCTGAAAGTCTGAATGAGGTATAAGAGCTTGGGGGGTAGACGGGTCCAATGGAGAGTTAACCAGACTCTGATCCTTGAGAGGAGTAGTAATGAGTTCATCTAGGGTCCGCTCCAAAAGAGAAATTGTAGAGGCCGGGGAAAGGACTTGCGTTGAAGGCAGAATGCCTAGAGGTGGTCCTGGAGATGTAAGGACTTGGGACCCTCCTTCTGACCCGGCCTCCATCTCCTCAATGGTCACAAGGGATGGAAGGGGGCCTGTAGATCCCTGAGCACCTTTCGGAGCTGGAGCCTCATAGCCAGGTTGGCGAGAGAAGTCCCTTCTTACCGCCCCTGATTGCATTATGCACCGGAGAGGTATCAATAGGCAAATAGGGAAAAGGTGGCCCCCCCTTATTACCAGTCCCTGAAAAAGTGTGTAGAGTACCCCTAGTTAAAAAATTGAGGCAAGAAGATTAAGTATCCAAGTTATTTGAGAAAGGAGTGGAGAATTCACTGCTGGTATAGTGGATTATGGGGTTAAAGTCCTGCGATTTATGTGGGTAGGACTGAAAAATAGGAGGTACCGTAAATCATGGATAGATGTACAGCGTTGTAATGAGCTTGAGTTACAGGCTCTGTTAATTTGCTTCACCCTAATAAACGAAAATTTGTTTTCCCCCCTCAGCCCCACAGACTGGGAAGATTTTGATGTCAAAATATGATGTTTCAGGCTGATGCTCATTTAACAGTCTCCTTGGAAGATCTCCCAGGGCCACTAGTTATGAAACCCTCCTTTTGATCGTATGCACCACAGGCCGCTTGAAGTATAGGCCTGAGCCGCGGCCTCAATTTAGGGCTAGTGTCCGGTTGCGAGTAGAGAGATTCAATCCCCAAAATCAGTTTTTTTTTTTTTTTTTATTTTTTATTGATTTTTCAAACATGACACGAAAAGGGTATCTTTTACATGTGAACAAAGAGTAGACATCCAAATAATTGTTACAGTTTAGGTTCACTTTCCCAAAAGCAAATACATTTCTTTGGATCATAGAAAACATAAGAGTTATTTTTTATTTTTTTTTTTTTTTTTGACTAAAACCCCTAACTTAGAGAGATGAGCGTTGGCCTGTGATCGGGATTTAACTCCGGCGCCGAGTCCGGATATGAAGTTCGCCGGACACCACGTATGCTAGTTTTCCTCCCAAAGTATTGATCACCGGGACCCTCTAGAAGGTTCCTCTGACAATTTACTCGTAGTCGGACTTTGTAGTATAAAACTGTAGTTTTAGAAGGGTCAGACACCCCGACTCCCCCCTTTTGTTTAAAAGCAAATAATCCCACTTCGTTTAATTGTCTCGGACATTGAGTTCGAGTA
>BLSH010420477.1:182899-196568 GCA_018402905.1 Glandirana rugosa
ATTGATTGGTTTGCGCAAAAGTTATCGCGTCTACAAACTATGGGAATTGATTTATGGCGTTTTTATTATTTTTTTTTTACTAGTAATGGCGGCGATCTGTGATTTTTATTGGGACTGCGATATTGCGGCGGTTATGTCGGACTTTTTTGACACTTTTTTGGGACCAATGACATTTATACAGCGATCAGAAATTTAAATGTCCACTGATTACTGTATAAATGTCATTGGCAGTGAAGGGGTTAACCAGCAGGGGCAGTGAAGGGGTTAACAGTGTTCCCTGGGCGTGTTCTAACTGTGGGGGGGGGGGCGGGGCTGGTTGGGACATAACAGATCTAACTGATCCCAGTGACAGGGATCAGTAGATCTGGTATGTCCCCTTCAACAGAACGCAGAACCGCCGTGTTTACAACGGCGGTTCCCCGTTCTGCAGGTCTGACATGGGATCGCGGGTCTCGGGCGGACATCGTGTCCGCCCGACCCACGGGCATGGCCACGCAGCGTGCTGGCTGTGAGTGCGCACCAGGAGTGCGCACATGGCCAGGACGTCCATGGACATCCACCCGGCATTTCAGATCCGCGCTTGAGCCGTACTTTGGCTATAGCGCGGATCTGGACGGGTTAAAGAAATTATGTTGCTTCTGTATTGACTATTAATTTATTTATTAATTATCTTCATAGCTGTGTTATGTTTTGACACATGTAATTATCTTCATATTTAGTTATCTGAACATTTCTTCTTATTTGTACAGTTTTGTAGTGGGGGCTCCTTAGTTACATTGATAATTATAAATAACACTTTTGATCCTGACTCATCAAATTACAAACATTGATAAATATTGTGTGAATTCTAAAATTAAAGGGGACCTGTCATTTATTTATTTATTTCAGGTATTATATAGCACCGTCAATTCATGCAACACTTCACATATACATTGTACATTCACATCAGTTCCTACCCTCAAGGAGCTTACAATCTAAGGTCCCTAAATCACATTCATACACATACTAGGGCCAATTTAGACAGGATCTAATTTACCTAGCAGCATGTCATAAGAGAATATTGGAGGCTGCCATTGCAGATCTCCCCCTTTAACCACTTCAATACTGGACACTTTCACCCCCTTCCTGCCCAGGCCAATTTTCAGCTTTCAGCGCTGTCACACCTTGAATGACAATTACGTGGTCGTTCATCACTGTACTCAAACTAAATTTTTATAATTTTGTACACACAAATAGAGCTTTCTTTTGGTGGTATTTAACAACCACTGAGTGTTTTACTTTTTGCTAAATAAACGATAAAAGACTGAAAATTTTGAAAAAAAAATGTTTCTGTTATACATTTTTGCAAATATATAATCTTTATTGCATACATTTACACCAAAGTGTATACTGCTACATTTCATTGGGGCAAATAACCCAAATCAGTGTAGTTTATTTAGTCTGAAAAATTGTAGTCCACAACCTATGGGATATACAGCATATCTGAAAATTGATCAATCCTGATGTACTGATGGCCGGTCTCATTTCTTGAGGCCTAAAAATGCCAGGACAGTACAAATACCCCCAAAATGACCCATTTTTGGAAAGAAGACAGCGCAAGGTATTTAGTAAGAGGGATGGTGAGTTTTTGAAGTTGTACTTTTTTGATATTTGAATAGAACGCATTAAGGTGAAAAACCTTGAGATTATACAACCACTTTAACCAAGATTTGGAGGCCTCAGAATTCATTAGTGAGTCACAATATTAATAAGGAAATGGGTAACATGCAATTCCCCCCATCACAAATCATTAGTGAGACCTCATCTGGAATATGCAGTTCAGTTTTGGGTGCCAATTCTCAGAAAGGATATCGTGGAACTGGAGAAAGTGCAGAGAAGGGCAACCAAACTAATAAGAGGCATGGAGGAGCTCAGCTATGAGGAAAGATTAGAGGAACTGAATTTATTCTCTCTTGAGAAGAGGAGATTAAAGGGGGATATGATCAACATGTACAAATATATAAGAGGTCCATATAATGATCTTGGTGTTGAGTTATTCACGTTAAGGTTATCACAAAGGACAAGGGGGCACTCTTTACGTCTAGAGGAAAAAAGATTTCATCTCCAAATACGGAAAGGTTTCTTCACAGTTAGAGCTGTGAAAATGTGGAATAGACTCCCTCCAGAGGTGGTTTTGGCCAGCACATTAAATTGCTTTAAAAAAGGCCTGGATTCTTTCCTTAAAGGAAATAATGTAACCGGGCACTAACATTTTTAGGTAAAGTTGATCCAGGGTGAATCCGATTGCCTCTCAGGGGATCGGGAAGGATTTTTTTCCCCCCGTTATAGAAAATCGGATCATGCTTTAACCTCTGACCTCTTGTTGTGTCTACAGGACAGAAAACTAAAGGAAGTTTCCTCATTGTGACACAGATGGGAAAAGAAAAACTAACAGGGATTTCAACCTTTCCTGCTTTAACCTAAATGGGAAAAAAATTTAATTAGATATACTTTTGTTTAATATATTTATTATTCCCTCCTCTACTATATCGCCCCAAACTCAATATAAAACATTAGGGAGGGTATAATGCAGAACTCCCAAATCTTCAGCAGAATAAAATGTCTAAGGCTACTCACCTAGGATGATACTTATATAGCAGACCCCAATAAAATGTGAAGTTATGTATATGTAACATTCAACGTTGTAAAGTTGATATAGGATGCTGATGTTCAACATCTTGTTATATTTGTCTCAAACATATGTAACACTCCAACTATGGCATGTACTCCCCTTTTCTTTCACCCTAAATAGTTTATTTTCAAGGAAAAAAAAATTATTAAGGTTTTCATCATATAAATTTGTAGAAATTTACAGAAGAGAAAAAAGAAACTCGAATAGCAACATGAAAATTTACAGCAAAATCCATAGGTGCCCTAAGTACATTTAGTAATGTATCCATGAATATTAACATAAGTTGCCATGAAAAATATTGCAGTTGAATTGCAAGTGTGCATTCAAAATTAAACATTAAAGGCCATAATTAAATATAGAAAAAGACAAATAAAGAGGTAAAAAAAGAGGAGGGGAAAAAACAACATGGGCCTGTCTACAAGATGTCCAATGATATGTGAAGACATATGGGTTTCAAGGTCAAGTGGAGGTATACTAGAATAATAAGGATGCAAAGTTAGAGTTTTACATAAAAAAATATCCAGGGGAGCCAGGCGTCTTGGAAATGAGAATATCGGTCACTGTAACTGCACAGATAGCTCTTCCATTCTCAAGAGTTTATTCAATTCAGTTATCCATTCTGTTAATGAGTGTGCTGGGATTTCCAATGTTTCAGAATTATCACCCTGGCAGCCACTAAAAAGAAACAAATCCCCTTCTTAATTTTTGAAACAGATTCTGGGAACATAGATGATAGTGAAATTTGGGGAGTTTGGGGCACAGCCTCTGAGGTGAAAATGCTGTATATTTTAAAAAACATTGTCTCAAAATAGGCACAAGGCAGGGCAACTCCACCATATGTGTTGCATGGTGCCTACATGGGATAGACATCACCAACATTATTCTGATGAATTTGGAAATATTTTGTGTAATATCCAGGGACAGTGATACTATTTGACTTGGTAGTTTAGTTCCTGTAGTTTACTCGCAACAGAAGATTTATGAGTCTCTATACAGGATTTAGAACTTCTTCTTTCTGAAAAGATGAACTTTTTATACTTTAATGAGAACTGAAAATTATTTATCCGCTTACTGGGCACTTAAACCCCCTTCCTGCCCAGGCCAGTTTTCAGCGCTGTCACTCTTTGAATGACAACTGCAGCATGTGACGTTGTACCCACACTACATTTTTAATATTTATTTTCCAACAAATAGAGCTTTCTTTTGGTGGTATTTAATTATTGCTGGTGGGCATTGATGAGGGGGCACTGGTGTTCACTGATGAGAGGCACTGATGGGTGGCAATGATGGGTGGCACTGATGGGTACTGATGGGTGGCACTGAAGGGCACTGAAAGGTGGCACTGATAGACTGCACTGATGGGCACTGATGGGTGATAATGTGGTAAGGGGCCAGAATCATTGAATTGCTTATCACAGAGCGAGCTGTGTGCACCCCGCAGGGGGTGCGCATGCACCCCATGCATGGGAGGACATCTACAGCTAGAGTTGAGCGAACCCGAACTATAAAGTTCGGGTCCATACCGAACTTTTGGGTGTCCGGGACCCGGACCCGAATCCGAACTTTTCAAAAAAAGTCCGGGTTCGGGTCCGGGGTTCTGGTAATTCTGGTAATTTTACTAAAAGTTCTAAAAATTGCTGTAAAAAAGTCCTGGAAAGTCCTAGAGGTCTGCAAAAGGAAGGAAAATGGGGGTAAGGGTCGGACAAGTGCCCTACAAGGAAATGGGGATAGGGAAATAACTTAAAATAATTAAAAAAAAAATCACATAAAAAAATCAAAAATGGAGGTGGATGTGGACCATCTTCAAACTGTGTGAGAAAAGTATAAATTAGCCGGGAGAAGCCATATCACTGTTCTTAGCACATCTGCAAACTGTGTGTGAAAACTATGAATTAGCGGGGAGAAGCCATACCACTGTTCTAAGAACAGTGATATATCATATCACTGTTCTTAGAACAGTGGTATGGCTTCTCTCCGCTAATTTATAGTTTTCACACACAGTTTGAAGATAATTGTAGGACAGTGATATGGCTTCTCCCAGCTAATGTTTACTTTTCTCACACACCAGACTGAAGGTTGCTGTTTTTCCTCTCTTTTGCCACAGAGTTTCTTCTGCTCGCGCTGCTGTTTTTCCTCTCTATCTATTGAGATGCATTTCAGTCTTCTCATACAGGCACGACAATGGCACAAATTACAACCATCATTTTTTCAGGTAAGGCCTAATTCAGATTTTTTTTTTTGCGGAATAAATTACTTTTCTCCATCTGTTAAATGATGTACAATGGATATTACACTCTGCCGATATCTGAGAATTGTGGATAGTAACAAGGGACTGGTTCATGTTTTCTGTGGACTTTTTCAGTCAACATCTTAACTGATCTTGCTGGTAGAATTTCTCTCTTCATTATGTTGGATTGCCATACATCCAGTCTTCCTTTAAGTCACAAATATAATGAATTGTATTCAATTTGTAGGTTTCCTTATTGTTTGTAAAAAAATAACAATTCAAAATGTTTTATTTCTGTATTGTTTTGGATGATTAACAGCTGAAACATATATAAGATTACTTTTTCCCGATTTAAAACGTAAGTAAATATTTAGGAATGGGAAATCAGACAATCCTGAAGGAATTCTTCCTCTCGGGGCTGTCTCACCTCCCTGATCTGCAGCTCCCTCTTTTTCTCTTCTTCCTTCTCATCTACCTTCTGACATTAATCTGGAATTCTCTGATCATCGTCCTCATAGTCACCGACTCTCACCTCCATGTTCCTATGTATTTCTTCCTTGGGAACCTGGCCGGATTGGACCTCTGTTATTCCTCATTAATAGTCCCGAAAATGTTATTTGACCTTCATGCCAAGACAAGTAAAATTTCCATACAGGCTTGTATAACCCAAGTCTTCTTCTTTATATTCTTTGCCGGTTGTGAGATTTTTCTGTTGTCCGCCATGTCCTATGATCGATATACCGCCATTTGTCAGCCATTACATTACATACAGATCATGAGTTGGAAAGTGTGCGTACAGTTGGTGTCCATTGTGTGGTGTCTCAGCTTTATTCATTCTTTAGTTCACACACTTTATGCCTTCAAATTAACGTTTTGTGGATCAGATATTATAGAAAGTTTCTTCTGTGACCTTCCACAATTACTTAAGATCTCCTGCAGTGACATCTACATCAATATTCTGCTCATTTTTATCCTAGGTTGCTTCCTTGGAGGTGGGTCTCTAATACTGACCTTCCTGTCCTATGTCTATATAATCAAAACGGTTCTCAATATACAAGCTAAAGGCAATAGCGGTAAAGTCTTCTTTACTTGTACCCCTCACCTGACAGTGGTGCTTATTTATTATGGCTCTTTTTTTTTTAATTATTTTGGCCCAAGTGCCGGTCATCATTTATCTGGTAACAAAGTTGTGTCCGTGTTTTACACGGCGATCCTTCCTCTCCTCAATCCTCTCATTTACAGTCTGAGGAACCAGGATTTCAAAACGGCATTTCAAAATGTTTTCAGGAAGACCTTCCCACCAAAATAGAGATAGAGAAAGATAGGAACGTACTTTTTATGACCTATGTAGGAAATCTATTGAACAGCTGTTTATTTTAATGTGCATCTCTACGGGCTTACTTCTGGAAACAATGGCATAAGTGGCTAACTCACTTGGACTGCACGGCAAGAATTTAAAATACCCGGACTGGCCCTTAAGGCAGATCACAGCTTCCCTTAGGCATCACGCAGAGATCCTCTTTATCTGCAAATGTTGCATAATACTCATTATACTGCTTTATACTAACTCCTTCCTTCTGAGTCCCTATAACTCAGAGAGCCTAAGTGGTAGACCAGTACAATATACATTTGTATTCACTTGAACAATCTGATAACCAGTGCCCAAAGCTTCCATTTCTTTATGCTTCTTCTTCTTTTTTTTATTTTCACTCCTGTTAAGTACATACTGTTTGAACACTTCAGTGTGTACTGACCTTGTAACCATTGTTTTTGGCGTCCCTGGCGCTCTGCTTGTACATTTACTGTGCCTTATTCTTTAATAAAAAAAAAACTAAAGATAAAAAGAAATAAAAATAATGAGCATCTCTATTAAGAAGTTTTTTTATCGTTTGTTTGGTTGAATAAGGCCCCTTTCACACATACGGACCGTTTGTCCGTTTTTCATCCATCCGTTGACGGATGAAAAACGGACATCAATGCAACTCTATGGAAAAATGGATGACAATGGATGATCATTCATTTGCATCCGTTTTCTTCCGCTTCCGTCAACATCCATTTTTTTGAACGGATGAAAGTCCTATTTTTCATCCATCAAAAAAACGGACCGGACGAAAAACGGATGTAAACGGACGCACGGTCAGTTTTTCATCCGTTTTTACATTGGTAGTGGATGTAAAAAAAAAAATATGAAAAACTGATGACCACAGATGAAAAAACGGAGGAAAAAACGGACGAAAAACGGATGAGAAAACGGATGAATACGTCATCCGTTTTTGATATGACGGAACTGATGAACTGATGAATGGTCCATATGTGTGAAAGGACCCTAAGGCTTTGTTTAATCCCCCATTAGGTTTTTATTTTTTGCCATATCTTGTTAGGAAGATTTTTCTACATTTCTTGTCTTAAAAATACAACAGAATGTGAGTGAGACTCTCTTCGAAGAGCAAATCCTGGAACAGTTATCTCCATGGGAAGATTTCCTTCACCCTCTGTTCCAGTGAGATGTTTACCAGGACCGATAGAGAGGGTGAATCTAGGGACACAGACAGCAATAAAATCCTAGCCTGAAAAAAATTATTCTGAGAGATATGCGATCAGATTAGTTTTCAAAAGGCGGAACTGTTGCCTTCATAAATACGCACATTTGATGACACCATTGCTGCAAGACATATAGGAGACTCACTGTTTTTGCACAGCCTGCCACTGGAGCTGCACGGAGCCAACAGCTTCTCCTTATACTTCTGGCCTATGTGGATGGTGAACTACCTTCACGGGTTTATTTCATGGGATATTAACCACTTCAGATCCGCACTATTGCCGAAGTACGGCTCCAGCGCGAATCTGAAATGCCGGGACGACATCCATGGACGTCGTCCCCTGTGCACGCTCCTCGCGCGCCCCCTGGTGGCAGCAGCGGCGCGCGCGTGCCGCACGCTGTGCGAGCGTGCCCGTGTCTCGGGCGGACTCGATGTCCCCCGGACCCGCCGATCTCTTTCAGGAGCCTCAGAACGGGGAACCACCGATGCAAACACGGCGGTTCTCCGTTCTGTGACAGGGGACATGACAGATCTACTGATCCCTGTCACTGGGATCAGTTAGATCTGTTATGTCCCGGCCAGCCCCACCCCCCCACAGTTAGAACACACCCAGGGAACATTTGTTAACCCCTTCACTGCCCCCTGCTGGTTAACCCCTTCAATGCCAATGACATTTACACAGTAATCAGTGGATATTTGAATTTCTGATCGCTGTATAAATGTCATTGTCCCAAAAATGTGTAAAAAAAGTCTGACATGTCTGCTGCAATAACGCAGTCCCGATAAAAATCGCAGATCACCGCCATTACTAGTAAAAAAAAATAATAATAATAAAAACGCCATAAATCAATTCCCAGTTTGTAGACGCGATAACTTTTGCGCAAACCAATCAATATACGCCAATTGCGATTTTTTTTTTACCAAAAATATGTAGAAGAATATATATCGGCCAAAACGGATGAATCATTTTTTTTAATGGATTTGTACTTTAGCAAAAAGTAAAAAATATTGTTCTTTTTTGCAAAATTGTCGCTCATTTTTTGTTTATAGCGGCGATCAGAAATGACGCAGCGGTGATCAAATACCACCAAAAGAAAGCTCAATTTGTGGGAAAAAAAGGACGTAAATTTTATTTGGGTACAACGTCGCACGACCGCGCAATTGTCATTCAAAATGCGACAGCGCTGAAAGCCAAAAATTGGTCTGGGCAGGAGGGGGGTTTAAGTGCCCAGTAAGGAAGGGGTTAAAATGCCAGCCTGTGGATTTTACTGAGTAGGGTGATATATGGCATGTATGTTTGAGGCTATTGTAACTATGGATGGCTTCACATGGTAATACAGTGTAGCCTATCCCTATATCTATTATGGAAAGTGCTTATTTTCTTATATCAATATAAATCTGCATTGTATAAATATCCACATCCAATATTCACTGCAAAATCAGCATCTGGAAATTGTATCTCCTATATTTATATCAACTGCGGACAACACATTCTTCATATATATCCACATTAGATGTTTGTCATCATTATAATGCCATTTTGTTCATACATATATGGGTTAGATGTCTTAAAGTGGTTGTCAAGTCATGACAACCACTTTAAACTACAGGTAAGCCTATATTCAGGCTTACCTGTAGGTCCCAGGAATATCTCCTAAACCTGCACCGCTTAGGAGATATTCCCTGTATTTGCATGTGCCGGCGTCATCGCCACATTCGCAGTGAAGAAACGGCCCGACTGGGCCATTGCTTCACTTAGTGTGCCGTAAATGACAGCTCCCATGCACATGCGCGGGAGTGACGTTAGTGCGGCCCCTGCCAATCACAGCGCTGGGGTCTGCGCTGTGATTGGTCGGAGCCCGGGATCCCGGAAGACGACGGAAACACCATGTCATGTCACAGCGGTGCTCGGGGACCGCTGCTAGAGCGTCGATCTAAGGTAAGCATTTCAAATTTGCGATGCATACTAGCTCATTATGCCTTTCTCTTGCAGGTTTTTGTTTTTTTTTTAATTGACTTTACAACCACTTTAGGATTGTTTAACTGCAATAGAGGACATACTTTGGGGTAACCCCACCATTTACAACTTTGGGGGTGGGGTTCTGATCACTTAGTTGATATTACCTATGCAATCTTATCATCTTATACAAGCTAAAATTCACAGAGTGGAGGAATCATTATAGACAAGGTTCATTGAAGCTGCAATAAGGTGTCTTGTTTGTGATATGTATTCAGAGAATTGCTGGAGGTCACAGTTAGCCAATATGCCAAGTAACCATTTTCTTCTGACCATGGATCAGCCAATGGGATGCATACATTTTTCTAGTAATATATATTTTGAAGTAATAGGTCCACAGGGATTGGATGCCATCTTCCCAGCTGGTTGATGGGGACATGGCGATCCAGATCCCCTCCCTCCCAGGTAACTGGGAAAGGAGGGGATAAGGTATTGCAGCTAATGAACTTAAAGTGGAAGTCCACCCTAACACTTACATTCTCCCCTACAATCACTATTGTGAGATAAGTTCTGCCTTATGCCTCAAAATGAAAAAATCCCAGTTTTTCTACCTTTATTTTGCATTATCCAGTGCCGTCACATGACTTCAATTCTACTTCCTCCGGAGAGTTAAAATCAGCCACTAGGTGTGGTTGCTGAAGGCTAGTGACATCACTTCCAGGGAGGGACACTGTTCCTGTGTAGCCAGTGGGTGTATACAGGATGGGAGGATCTGATCATAGGACACATAGGACATAGAATTATAGGAGGGAGGGAACTGTCAGTGTAGCTGGAAGCGCTCTGGAGTCTCATCTAACAGTCTACAATCATCACTATACACTACAGGAACAGTACAGGCAACCACACAAAGTCTATGTTTCCATTATGACACTGACCTAAATAGCTCCACTTTGGGGTTGCAGTAGTGGAAATGTGACTCGTCATGCGACTATGTGTCCAAAGTTGCATCAGTTCCCATCTATGCGACTTTGAAAATCAGCAACTTTGAAAAGGTATATGCACTACTTTGATGCAATTTGTGATATGACTTTGATCCAGAGAGTGTAAAGTTGGATCAAAGCTGCCCTCAAAGTTGCATCAAAGTCCCAATCCAAAGTTGCACTCTAGCCTTAGGCTATGTTTCCACTAGTGTGACTCCAAAGTTGTGCGATTTAGAGTGCAACTTTGAGTGCAGATTTGATCCAACTTTACACTCTCTGGATCAAAGTCTCATCAAAGTAGTGCAGGTACCTTTTCAAAGTCGCTAATTTTCACATAGATGGAAATGTTTCCCATTGAAATTAATGGGCTGTGACTTGACATGCAACTTTATGTGTCCAAAGTCGCACTAGTGGAAACGGAGCCTTAAACTCATTACTCACATGTAATGAGCAATAGAAATGGATCTGTACACAGTGCCCATCACAGTGCCTATCACAGTACCCGTTACAGTGCCTATCACAGTGCCATGCAGAAACCACCGTGCTGTTCTACACTGTAGACAATCTGCAGCATGCTACATTGTAATCTATCTCACAGTTTTTAACAAACAATGTGTGTTATGTGCTGCTGGAACCATGAAGAGAGCATTACATACTTCCAAAGCCTGTCCTTCCTTCCCCTCTCTCAGGGGATCCTATTCTCTGAAGGATGGGAGGGATGAGGGTGGGGCTGCACAGGTCTAGGCATGCCTTGTCTAAGAACGAGGGACAACCTTTTCAGGAAGTGAATAGACAGCTTAGCAAATTCAGATAACAGGAAATATAGTTCTATTTCTAAATGTAAAATAATGCATCTAGGGAAAAAGAGTCCCCTTAGAGAGTACAGCATTGGGGGTAAGGGGTTAGCCAGCACTACAGAAGAAAAACAATTGGGGGTGCTTATTTCAGATGATTGCAAAATTAGCAAACAGTGTGACCAGGCAGTGGGAAAAGCAAATAGAATGCTGGGATGTATCAGTAGAGGGATTACCAGCAGGAGGAAGGAGGTCCCGATTCCTCTATATAGATCTTTATATCACTAGAGGGGTCACCAGCAGGAGGAAGGAGGTCCTGATTCCTCTATATAGATCTTTATATCAGTAGAGGGGTCACCAGCAGGAGGAAGGAGGTCCTGATTCCTCTATATAGATCTTTATATCAGTAGAGGGGTCACCAGCAGGAGGAAGGAGGTTCTGATTCCTCTATATAGATCTTTATATAACTAGAGGAGTCACCAGCAGGAGGAAGAAGGTTCTGATTCCTCTATATAGATCTTTATATCACTAGAGGGGTCACCAGCAGGATGAAGGAGGTCCTGATTACTCTATATAGATCTTTATACCAGAAGGAGGAATCACCAGCAGGAGGAAGGGGGTCCTGATTCCTCTATATAGATCTTTATACCAGAAGGAGGAATCACCAGCAGGAGGAAGGGGGTCCTGATCCTTCTATATAGATCTTTATATCACTAGAGGGATCACCAGTAGTATTGAGCGAACCCGGACTGTAACATTCAGGTCCATACCGAACTTTGGGGTGTCCAGGACCTGGACCCGAACACGGACATTTCAAAAAAAGTTTGGGTTCTGGGTTCTGGTAGTTGACCATGCATGTTGAATAGCTGCAGGGCTGCCAATCAGCAAGCGTTTCACTGGTTTGCCCTTAGAAGCCATCACAGCCATGCCTATGAGGCTGGAGTCACAGTGCTGCATGTCACATGCTCTTGGGTTAGTGTAGGGAGAGGATGCTGCCGGCGTTTTTGTGAAGGACAGATTGCAGACATTTTTAACATCTGATCCTGCATCCTGAGATTACTACTACTCTTGCTCTGAGGGACAGATTGCAGAAATTTGAGATTTCACATACTGCTGCTTTGAGTGACAGATTGCAGATCAAACTCTGCATAACACAATGATCGCTACAATCGTACACAACGATCAGATTGTGGGAGTAATTTGAGATTTCACATACTGCTGCTTTGAGTGACAGATTGCAGAACAAACCCTGCCTAACACAATGATCGTTACGAATGTACACAACGATCAGATTGTGGGATCGAACACAACAATCAGATTGTGGGAGTAATTAGAGATTTCACATACTGCTGCTTTGAGTGACAGATTGCAGATCAAACCCTGCATTACACAACGGTCTGACTGCACTAGGTATAGGCTACTGCTTAGAGGGACAGATTATTGTTCAAAAATCATTGCCTACTCCTATAGGGTCAGGTTCCAGCTATTGCTGTAAGTGACACATTATTGTTCAAAAATCATCTCCTGGTTCTAAAGGAGAGCTTCCAGCTGTTGCTTAGAGGGACAGATTATTGTTCAAAAATCATAGCCTACTCCTATAGGGCCAGGTTCCAGCTGTTGCTGTAAGTGACACATTATTGTTCAAAAATAATCTCCTAGTTCTAAAGGGAGAGTTTCCAACTGTTGCTGTAAGTGACACATTATGTGTTCAAAAATCATCTCCTAGTTCTAAAGGGAGAGGTTCTAGCTGTTTCTGTAAGTGACACATTATTGTTCAAAAATCATCTCCTAGTTCTAAAGGGAAAGCTTCCAGCTGTTGGTGTGCATTTCTTGCACCAAAATCCGGCAAAATCCGGCTACGTTGGTCAAAAAAAAGAGGGTATTAATTGGTATTAATAAATACTTACATAGGGCTACATAGTACATTTGCGGGCACAATGAGGAGAGCAAATAAGGGACGTGGTCATGGTGCTGCTGGTGTTGGTGGTGTTGGTGAACCTCCTGTTGGAAGGAGAGGACGTGGTCGAGGTGTGCCAGCTACATGCACAAGGGAAACACCTTCCTCAGGTAGTCAACAGAACCTTCACCGGTATATGGTAGGCCAGAATGCCCCTGAACGATTGGTGAGCAAGGAACAAGTACAGGCGATAGTAGATTGGGTGGCTGACAATGCCTCCAGTTTCTTCACATTGTCTCCCTCCCGGTCCCTTGATGAAAGCTCAGAGTTGGCACCTGAACCCCATGGCCATCTGTCTTTCACCTCAGCCCCTTGTAAATTAGCCAAGCAGTCTGAGCCCCAAGTCCTGCAAGAGACTCTTATGCTTTTTGATGACTCTCCTGGTGTGCTTCCCGTGGGCCATCCATATAGCGCTGCCCCAGAAGTGGAAGACATTGAGTGCACCGATGCCCAACCCCTTTTGTTGCAGGATGAGGACATGGAAATACCAGTGCAGCACGTTTCTGATGATGACAAAACACAGGTGCCAACTGCTGCAGCTTG
>BLSH010420477.1:199717-221530 GCA_018402905.1 Glandirana rugosa
CCCTATTTTATCCAGGAAAAAAATCACGGAGTTTTTCACATATTTATCTCAACTCGCTTGTGGACCTACAAACCCAAGCCACCCAAGCCGGTTTGAAGCGCTTTTTCAAGCCCAAGCCATGGCTTGAACTGGACTTGAACTGGGGCTTGGGGTAACTTCAGTTAGCCCTGGGTTTGAAAAGCCGTGTTTTTACTGACATTTTTCAGGACCTTTCACGATCTCCCGACATTTTCCTTTATTTTTATAAAACCTTGTTATTAGACAGGGAATGTCGTTGTCGTCCTTGGAGAGGGATATCTTGATCTTCTACTAAAATCTTGTTATTAGACAGGGAGATTCGTCTGGACTAGGTAGAGTCTACTGCTTAGAGGGACAGATTATTGTTCTAAAATCATCTTCTAGTTCTATAGGGAGAGGTTCCTGCTGTTGCTGTAAGGGACAGATTATTGTTCCAAAATATTTTTATTTCCTTTTACAGCCCTCTAGCACTTTCCAGGACTTTTTACAGTCATTTTTGTGCCGAAAAGTTTGGGTCCCGATTGACTTCAATGGGGTTCGGGGTCAAGTTCAGGTCAAGTTCGGTACCGAACCCGAACTTTTTCGCGAAGTTTGGCCGAACCCACCGAACCCAAACATCCAGGTGTTCGCTCAACTCTATTTATACACTTTTTGAGGCACTAAAAAAAGGACCTATTTTATCCCAGTGAGAGAATACACCAGAGAGTACATATTGTGTACATACCTTACAGTGCAATGTGTTCAATGTCTAGAGGTGACCTCATACATTGCAGATTTTCTTAAAAAAAAGTCTATTTAAAAGGATGAAATTACTGTGATACCATTATTATCCATAGGAAATATTGACTTCTATAGTTTTGTCATTTTACAAACTTCCTCTGGGAAACTTCTTTTTTTCTGTAGTTTTACTAAAATAAAAACAAAGTTTTCTTTTAATAACATGAAAATTAGGACAACAATTTCTAATACGGTAAATTTAAACAGATCCAATATTTATGTGGGGACATCTGGAGAACAAACTTTCCTAAACCTGCCATCATCATTCCTCTTTTTTACCTTTTCCAGAAATGTATTTTTCCATTTTATTGTTGATTCTTTCCGGCATCACAACTTGTGATTTCAAACTTTTATAAAATGGAGAAACATATATTAGTAAAATAAAAGATGAAAGGGTAAAGATTGGGAAATCTAAATTCAGTTATTTATTTCTAAAGGCCCAAGGTGTGTGTCACCGAGGGATACATTAATTCAGATGATGTTTTTTTTTTTTTTGTAGAGATTCATCTTCCAGAGGATCCGTGTTCCAAATTATTCTCAGATGAACACAGAGCCGATCTACACCCCTGTGTGCTCCGGAGATGTCAGGGGAGATTTCTGTATTATAAATATATGGATGTGTGGAGAATGAAATTGTATTGTGACCAGAAATGTTACATAGATTTTTTGTTATTTTAATTGCATTTTCTTCATCAAAATCTCTCCATCGGACTTCCAGCACTGAGATGACCCTTCCAGAGGAGACTCCCCTCCCCCCTCTTCTATCAGAATTTACCTCTGCCGGGGGGATCACTGACAAAATCTGGGCTAGGAGATAAAACAAGGAAAATTCTTCATTTTACCGGTCTGGCCATTCACAGGTATTTATTTCCTTCATTATTTGTATTATAGGAACGCTACATTTCAGTCATTGTTTTATTTGTAAAATTCAGCTCATCCCAGTTGTTGTCATTTTTGTTTTATTTTTTAATTTTTTTTTAATGATAGATGATTTTCCATATATGTCTGAATAGAAAAAGATACAGAATATATATATATTTTTTACTGCATACGTTTTACATAATACAAGACACTGATCACGTTGATGTATTTCTCTCAATTCAAGTAATATGTAACTTGGGAAGTCACATTTTATGTATGTACAATATGATAAATATGATACTGTTGTTGCTTTCTAGATTTTATGTTCATGGGTTTTTTTCTGATTGATGGAAACAATAAATTCTTCATCTATGAAATGTTTTATTTTTGTATCATTATATCTCATCTGGTTGTTTTCAGAGTTTGATATTTCATTGATTATGGCAATACAGAGCTAAGTATTGATGCATTTTAAAAAAAATCATGTCAGTTCTTTGTTCACTATTAACCACTTACCAACCGGAAGGTTTTCCAGCTTTAGGACCAGAGCACTTTTTGCGATTCGGCGCTGCGTCGCTTTAACTGACAATTGCACGGTCGTGCGACGTTGCACCAAAACAAAATTTGTGTCCTTTTTTTCCCACAAATAGAGCTTTCTTTCGGTGGTATTTGATCGCCTCTGCGTCATTTCTGATCACCGCTATAAACAAAAGAAGAGCGACCATTTTGCAAAAAAAAAACAAATTTCTTACTTTTTGCTAAAATTCAAATCCAAAAAAAATATATAAAAACATTTTTTTTTCACCGGTTTTGGCCAATTTATATTCTTCCTCATATTTGTGATAAAAAAAATCCCAATTGGCGTTTATTGATTGGTTTGCGCAAAAGTGGCCACATTTACGGGAATGAGAATTCATTTCTGGGGTTTTTTATTTTTTACTAGTAATGGCGGCGATCTGCGATTTTTAGCGGTACTGCAATATTGCAGCGGACATGTCGGACATTTTTGACACTTTTTTGGGACCAATGGCATTTATTCAGCGATCAGAAATTTAAATGTGCACTGATTACTGTATAAATGCCATTGGCAGTGAAGGGGTTAACCTGGGGGGGAGAGCTAGGGGTTAACTGTGTTCCCTGGGTGTGTTCTTACTGTGGGGGGGTTGGGCTACCATGGGCAATGAGAGATCTAACTGATCACAGTGACAGGGATCAGTAGATCACCCATGCCTGCACTGTCATAATAGGGAACCGCCATGTTTACATCAGTGATTCCCCGTTCTTTGCCTGTGGCCGCTCATCGCGGCTTGCCGGCAGACATCAGGTCCACCTGAGCTGCGGGCACACTCCTCAGGCCGTTCGCAGATCGCTGTCTTTTTACGGCGATTCGCGCACAGCAACCCGACTGCCGACGTAAAAAGACGGCAGGCGGTCTGGAAGTAGTTAATTTATATATTATTTTTCTTCATAGCTGGTTGCATATACTTAAGTAAATAAAAAACTGCGCTAACCTTAAATGGATCAAGGTTTCAGTTAGGACACACCTGCAGAATACCGAGTGGGGGATTCACCACTGACTAACAAATGATAAACAAATATCCGCGCTTGTGCCGTGAACTCAAAAACAATAAATATCAATTGGGCCTAAACCATATATGACCATATGTGGCAAAAAATATAAAAGTGCATAAATAATAAATAGAAATGTCCAGAAAATATTCAAATGGCAAAGTTCAATTCAATCTAAAGAAAAAAAAAAAATTTAAATAATAAGTTCCAAGTGTAGTGACAGTATAAATAATCATTTGAAGAAGTCCTCCACCACACCAATCTGTTCATGTGAAATTCCTCCACCAAACAAAAAATGCCTTTACCAGAGCCCCATGACCCTCTGTTACGGGGGGTCAGGGAATGCCTGTGTGGACACTAGGCCTCCACTCAGCCCTTGATGTTGAATGTCCCGGCTTCAACCGTCAATGTTTTACTGTGGGATCCGTATAATCACAATATAAATATAATAGGAAAGCCGCAATAGTGTGATAAAATTTTTAAAAGCATACACGTTTATTAAAACAGATTGCACTTACAAGAGGTCCAAAGAAAAGGCGCCATAAACTTGAGTAAACAGTGTGTAATATAGCGGTGGGAACCAAAGCAGCACTTCTGCCCGATCGATTTCGTCCCAAAGGACTTCTTCCGGAGCATGCAATCGATCGATATTTGCTAGGAATTTAGCAGGAATTATGCACATTTTGCCATGTCAGTAGCACCTTCTTTTTATTCCAGAGGGCATATGCTTTCAGAAAATATATGGTTTGGGGGTCTTGCAAACTCTGAAAGCTGTAAGTGAAAAATTAACACCTTCAGATTTTTGAGAAATGTTTGGGTACGTTCTATTTTCACCATTTTGCAAAAAGGCACAATTTAAAATGTACAAATATTCATTATTTATTAATGCAACACAGGATAAGCTTTTATATTTAGCAGGAATTTAGCAGAAATTTTGTAAACGTGTTGGTTTTTATCTGCTAATAATGATTTTAGTGTATTTTTATTTTTTTGATAAACATTTGCGCAAATACCACAGGGCCTAAGAAATCAGTAGCACCTTATTTTCATTCTAGAGGTCACATGCTTTCACAAATTCTGAAAGCTGTAAGGGAAAAATCATCGCCTTCAGATTTTTAGAGAAATTTAGATATTTACATTTTTGCCTACATTCAATTTTCACCATTTTGCAAAAAGGCGCAATGTATAAATTAACATTTTTTTGCTCTTTATTAACTCCATACTGATAAAGTTTTTATATTTAGTAGGGATTTAGCAGGAATTTTGTAAAATTGTGTGTTTTAATCTGCTAATAATGGTTTTAGTGTAAATATATAGGTTTGATAAACATTTGTGCAAATACCACAGGGTCTAAAAATTCAGTAACACCTTCTTTTTATTCTAGAAAAATGAAAACCTTCAGTTTTTTTGAGAAATTTAGATATTTACACTTTTGCGTCTGTTCAATTTTCACCATTTCGCAAAAAGGTGCAATTTAATAGTTACAAATATGTGTTATTTATTAACTCAATACAGATTAAGCTTTTATATTTAGTAGGATTTTTTGTAAAATTTGCTGTGTATTTATCCGCTAATCATGATTTTAGTGGCTTTTTAGCAAAAATATTGTTTTGATAAACATTTGTGCAAATATCGTGGGACCTTAAAGCGGTAGTAAACCCATGCATTTATCAGGTTAAAAACCAGTCACATTTCAGGCACGTGCCGGAAATGTAACACTCCCATTGGTTGTGCTCTAAACCAAACTGTCAAACCATCCAATGGCTGGTATCATAGCTGATCACATACGCAGCATCATGGCAGTTGTAGATTAAACAGAGGCAAAGATGGCAGCTTCCTTGGCTGAAAATGATAGGAGGGTTTACTACCACTTTAAAAATCAGAAGCACCTTCTTTTTAATCTACTGGTCATGTGCTTTCAGAAAATATATGGTTTGGGGGGTATTGTACAAACTTTGAATGCTATAAGTGAAAAATAAAAAAGCAAAGGAAAAATTGCAAAAATAGTTTGCCCCCCTGGGTGTATAAAATGGAGCGCAGGGCCTGGCAGCAAAAGGGTTAAAGCAAATTGAAACTGTAACTGGATGAGATTTCGATTTCTCTCTGCACTGTGTACTGTTGTCATTTTACCCTCAAAAACCTTGTTTTAATTTCTTTTCATATTTTGTTTTCAATCTCAATGCTGCTGATCTCCTGAGGCCTCTCTAAGGCCCCTTCCAGTCTACATGCATTCACTCCAATGCCAGCTGCACATCATTGCTCTAGACAGGTTCTCCTGATGGTGACAACAGTGGACCCTGTCTGTGTGATGTGTGTCAGAATGGCCTCCTGAAGTTTTAACCAGAGGAGCATGAGAGAGCATGACAATGCAGAACAACAAATGAGAGACAGTTGTCTCTCCATAATAGGTCCTTAGCCAAGGACCTTTATGGCAGGATAACCATGGATTTTTTTTAAGATTACATAAATGATTTTGTTTTAATGAGTGAGGGCATACTGTAGATCCCCTGTCAGGTTTTTATAGCTGTCTGTGTTCTGTCTGTCTGTGTTCTGTTCTGGCTTCCAAAGAGGACAACTGTCTGAGTTTGGATTTCCTTCTGTTTTGTCTCAGTAATGTGATAGTTTACATTTTTGGGATTGTATTTGATATGTGCAAAGAGAGATCACCCAAATACTTATTAGTATAACATTTGTTAAAAGTTATAACAGATACATATACCATTAGAAAATATAAGAAGAATACTTACATAAAGATGCTGTTTCGCCACGGAGTCCCCCTGCTTTCACAGTGTGGCAGATGATCGAATATGTATGCAAATTTTGTCTGTTATATAGGACTTGAATGTAAGGAAATGGCCTGTTGTAAAGAACATCCTGGTCAGTTAACAATAGCATTGCATTTGTATGAAGTTAGCTAAGGTAAAGTCATACTTACAGTATATCACAAAAGTGAGGGTAAAGGTTATAGACTGGTCAAGCATATCTCCAGACCTAATCCCTAATGAGCATCTGTGGGGCATCCTCAAATGGAAGGAGGAGGAGCGCAAGGTCTCTAACATCCACCAGCTCCATGATGTCATCATGGAGGAGTGAAAGAGGACTCCAGTGGCAACCTGTGAAGCTCTGGTGAACTCCATGCTCAAAAGGGTGCTGGAAAATAATGGTGGCCACATAAAATATTGACACTTTGGGTTTGAATTTGGACATTTTCACTTAGGGGTGTACTCACTTTTGTTGCCAGCGGTTTAGACATTAATGGCTGTGTGTTGAGTTATTTTGAGGGGACAGAAAATTTACACTGTTATACAAGCTGTACACTCACTACTTTACATTGCAGCAAAGTGTCATTTCTTCAGTGTTGTAACATGAAAAGATAGAATAAAATATTTAACAAAAATGTGAGGGGTGTACTCATTTTTGTGAGATACTGTGTGTCCTTATGTGGCTCATTAAAGTGTTTGTAAAGGTTTAGTTTTAATAAAAATAACAAAAATGTTATACTTACCTGCTCTGTGCCAAAGGTTTTGCACAGAGCAGCCCTGATCCTCTTCTTCTGTGGTGCTCCGCCGGAACTCCTCCCTTTCATTGGGTGTGCCCACAGAAAGTCTCTTTCCATGGGGGCACCCATGCGGGCTCGCTACCAAGTCTCACAGACAGTGGGACTCGGCACCGACCTCACTCCTGTATCACAGCCAATGTCTCCTGCTGCTATCATTCTGTCGAACAAGGAGAGAGAAAGAGACTGGAGCCGCTGGGTCTGTGCACATCGCTGGATCGGATGGGACTCAGGTAAGAAAAAAGGGGGTGTGGGGGCAGCTGCAGCACAGGAGGTTTTTCACCTTGATGCATAGAATGCATTACATAAAAAAACCTTTAGATTATACAACCACTTTAACCAAGATTTGGAGGCTTAAAATTCATAAGTGAGCCACAATATTAATAAGGAAATGTGTAATATGCAATTCTCCCATCATCTTCACTGCCTATGACCTCCTGTCTGCAGGACAGAAAGCTAAGGGGGGGTTTTCCCAGTGTGGCACAAATGACAAAAGAAAAACGAACAGTGATTTCACCCTTTCCTGCACTATCCTAAATGAAAAACAAGTTTGAATTTAGATATACTTTTGTTTAATATATTATTATTTAGGTTTTCATCATAGAAATTTGTAGAAATTTGCAGGAGAGAAAAAAGAAACTAAATTAGCAACATGAAAATATACAGTAAAATCCATAGGTACCCTAAGTATATTTAGTAATTTAACCATGAATATTAACATAAGTTGCCATGAAAAATATTAAATTTGAATTGCAAGTGTGCATTCACAATGAAACATTAAAGGCCTTAATTAAATACAGAAAAAGACAAAGAAAGAGGTTAAAAAAAAAGAGGAAGCGGGATCCCAGAGGAGACTATTAAAATTCATATTTGTATCGGCAAAAATCACAATAGCCAGGAATTGGAAACAGGCAACCATACCATTTGATCAACTGAAAAGTAAACCTTCTTGGCTTATGCTGAATGAGCGGCTCTCAGCCCTGTTACAGGACAAAATTAAGAAATTTGAAAAAGTATGGGAGCCCTGGATCAGCTACTTGAGCAATGATCCACGGACAATTCCTGACTAACGGAATGCTGGATGCTTATGGATGGGAGAGTAGAGCCCCCTCCCTATCTCCCTCTCTCCCTAATTCCTTACCCCTACTTTCATTCTTCCTTTCCCCTCTTTTTTTTTTTTTTCCTTTTCTATGCCACTTTTTCTTCTCTTATTTTTCTTTACTGGTTATTTACCACTGTGTTTAGTGGTGCTAGTCGAGCTTAGAGGGTGCGGGACCCAGCTGGGGCCATCGGGTTCGGGCCTTCTGGGTTCTGTTCTAGGCAGATTGCTGGGGTATAAGACTATACTGATAGTCTAAAAAGTAAAATAAACACCCTAGTCAGAAGATTTCTGAATAAGTGCCCTTATGGATTACCATAAATTATGCAGTATTAATAACCACTGTACAAGCGAATGTAGCAATAAAGTTTCTATATTACGGGGGTTGTAATGCAAAGGGATGTTTATGCTTAGATATTATTGGATTTTTTTTTCTCTACAATGATGCACTTAAAAGTTTGTACCTTGTAAACAGTGATCTGCAATGCGCTATGATGATGTATAGCTCCATGGATGTACTGCCACTGTTACTTATAATCTTTGTTGTAAATGAATAAAAACATTGAAACATAAAAAAAAGAGGAAGGGAAAAAACAACATGGGCCCGTCTACAAGATGTCCAATGATATGTGAAGAAATAGGGGTTTGAAGGTCAAGTGGAGGAATTCTAGCATAATAAGGATGCAAAGTCAGAGTGTTTCATAAAAAATATCCAGGTGAGCCAGGCATCTTGGAAATGAGAATATCGGTAACTGTAACTGCGCCAATAGTTCTTCCATTCTCATGAGCTTATTTAATTCAGTTATCCATTCTCTTAATGAAGGTGTGTGCTGGGATTTCCAATGTTTTGGAATTATCACTCTGGCAGCCACTAAAAAGAAGCATATCCCCCTCCTAACTTTTGAACAGACTCTGGGAACATAGATGATAGTGCTATTTGGGGAGTTTCGAGCGCTGTCTCTGAGGTAAAAATGCTGTATATTTTAAAAACATTGTCCCAAAATGGGTGCAAGGCAGGGCAACTCCACCTTATGTGTTGCATTGTGCCTACATGGGATAGACATCACCAACATTGGTCTGCTGAATTTTAAAATATTTTGTGTAATATCCTGGGACAGCGATACTATCTCATGATGACTTTGTAGTTTTGTTCCCGTATTTTACTCACAACAGAACATTTATGAGTCCATATACAGGATTTTGAACTTCTTCCTCCAAAAATATTAAATTTATACATTAATGATATACTTTAATGAGAACTGAAAATGATTTAAACAACATTTGAAATGATATTACCAAGTTCCAGCTTATATGAGATTTTAGCAATTAGATTTACTTTAAGGTCCCACCTATGTCAAGCCAACAATTACTATTATGATAAAGTACAAACGTCCTAAACAATATATGAGGATTTGGAGGTAGACGCAACCAAGGACTTTAACGGTACTCAGAAACAATTACTCAATTGAAAAAAAAATAGTAATTTTACAACAACAAATTTCTTAAAAACACACAATACAATACAATACAAAGAGCAGACATGTGCTATACAAACAAGGCACCTGAAACTGGCAGCTAAAGGACCTGGTGTGTGAAGACCCTCAAATGAAGGGGCCTAGATGAGGTTCATCTATCTTGCTCTTTTACATGTTTCGTGGCTAGGCAGCTTCGTCAGAAAGGGCAGTTTCAGTTTAATAAGAAAGTTCTACGGAAAAAACAGACACAGTTCCATAGCCATACAAACATGTATACGTACATAATATATAGGCAATCCCCGATTCGGGGCCCTCACAGGGATGATCTTCCCCCCAAGGAGTTCCAAATTTGGGCAGTGCCACAGCAATAATAGTCCGCCATCCAGATAGCGCACAACTTTAAGATCCCATCACGCTATCGAGATTGATAAATGAGGATCTTTACCTGGATTTCCTGAAGTGAGGTCTCACTTTATGGCAAAGGAAAAAATACACCAATCTACCAGACTGAATTTTTGTCATCTATAGAAACTAGACATGTGCACTGCTGAAAAATGTGTTCATTTTCATTTTTGTTTCATTCATTTATATATTTTTTGGGTCATTCATTATGGTTGCAATTCATAAATTCTTAAATTCGAAAATTTGTAAATTCGTAAATTTGAAAATTAGAAAATTCTTAAAATCGTAAATTAGAAAATTTGAAAATCCAAAATTCTGAAAATTTGAAAATTTGAAAATCCGAAAACAAAAAAAAAGAAAATGTGGAAATTCAAAAGAGCTAAAATCTGAAAATTTTAAATAATAACTAACTAACTAATAATAACTAACTATTTAATTATAGGTATTGAAATTTCCTTTAAAGTTTGGCTGTTAGTGAACGCAACAAATTTGAATTTACCCGAAGTTACAAATTATCCAAAATAACAAATGGAACGGAACAAATTAATAAATAATAATAATAATAAAATGTTTTTATTATTATTGTTATTTATTATTATTACATTCCATTCATTTAGACACGGCCTTCGTTATTTGGG
This sequence comes from Glandirana rugosa, assembly GCA_018402905.1. Classification (NCBI taxonomy): domain Eukaryota; kingdom Metazoa; phylum Chordata; class Amphibia; order Anura; family Ranidae; genus Glandirana; species Glandirana rugosa. Next base: position 210,113 of record BLSH010420477.1, read on the forward strand.
ATGATTCGTAATTTCAGATACATTCGTATTCGTTACGTTCACTAACTTTGAAAGGAAATTCCAATACCTATAATTTAATAGTTAGTAATAGTTAAGTTAATATTAGTTAGTTATTATTTCAGATTTTTACATTTTCGGGTTTTCGGATTTTCAAATTTCTGATTTCTGAGTTTTTGAAATTATGGATTTTCGAATTTACAAATTTTCAAATATTCAAACTTACAAATATTCTGAAAATTTTATTAAAAGGGTTTTCATTCATTTCGGTATTTCCAAATTGACAAATTTGTCTAAATTAATTTAAAAACTAATTCAGAACAAAATTAATTGCATATGTCTAATAGAAACAATTGCACTTCAGTCTTCGCATACAGACAGGTCTAAGGTACAAATTACAACCATAATTTTTTCAGGTAAGTCAGATTTCTTTTTCAGATGCAGCCGGAGTAAGTGACTTTTCTCCAACTCTCAGGCTGGATTCACACTATTGTGAAATTGGATGCCTCCAATTTGCATGTCAGGAGATTGTGACTGGCTCTCTATGGAGCCCCTTCACACATCTCTGGAGCGGCTCTGGTGAAAATTGCACAGGAGTCCTGTGCTTCTTCTGGTCCATTTCAGGTCTGAGTTCAGCCAAAAATTCGGGCTGAAATTGGACCTGAAACGGTGAATCAGGTCACACCAGACCCCTGTTGTGAGCCACTCTGTGCAGTGGTGTAAACCCAGCCTAAAGTGGTGGACAATGGATATTACACTCTGCCAATATCTGAGAATTGTGGTGAAAAATTATAACATTTAACATTGCTGATAGTAACAAGGAACCACTTCATGTTTTATGTGCACTTTTTCGGCCAACATCTAAACTTTTGCTAATAGAATTTCTCTCTTCATTTTTTTTTTTCAGGTTGTCACAAATCAAGTTTTCCTTTAGGTCACAGAATAGAGGGAATTGTATTTTATTTGTAGGTTTTCCGTGTTGTTGTTAAAAAAATAACAATTCAAAATGTCTTATTTCTGTATTGTTTTGGGATTATTAGCAGCTGAGATATATATCAGATTAACTTTTTTTCCTATTTAAAACATAAGTAAATATATTGAAATGGGAAATCAGACAATAGTGAAGGAATTCTTCCTCTCTGGACTATGTGACCTTTCAGCTCTGCAGCTTCCTCTATTTCTCTTCTTCCTTCTCATCTACCTTCTGACATTAGTCTGGAATTTGCTGATCATTGTCCTCATAGTCACCGACTCTCACCTCCATGTTCCTATGTATTTCTTCCTTGGGAACCTGGCCGGTTTGGACCTCTGTTATTCCTCATTAACTGCTCCAAGAATGTTATTTGATCTTCACACCAAGTCAAGAAAAATTTCCATACAGGCTTGTATAACCCAAGTCTTCTTCTTTTTTTATTTTGCTACTTGTGAAGTTTTTCTGTTGTCTATCATGTCCTATGATCGATATATCGCCATTTGTCAGCCATTACATTACATGCAGATCATGAGCTGGAAAGTGTGTGTGCGGTTGGTGTCCATTGCGTGTTGTCTCAGCTTTACCAATTCTTTAGTTCACACACTTTATGCCTTAAAATTAACATTTTGTGGATCAGATATTATAGAAAGTTTCTTCTGTGACCTTCCACAATTGCTTCAGATCTCCTGCAGTGACATCTACATCAATGTTCTGCTCATTTTTCTCCTGGGTTGCTTTCTTGGAGTTGGATCTCTAATACTGACCTTCCTGTCCTATGTCTATATAATCAAAATGGTTCTTAATATACAAGCTGAGGGCAATAGAAGCAAAGTCTTTTCTACTTGTACCTCTCACCTGACAGTGGTGCTTATTTATTATGGCTCTATTTTGTTTAATTATTTTGGCCCAAGTGCCGGTCATCATTTATCTGGTGACAAAGTTGTGTCCGTCTTTTACACGGTGATCCTTCCTCTGCTCAATCCTCTTATCTACAGTCTGAGGAACCAGGATTTCAAAACGGCATTTAAAAGTGTTTTCCGGAAGATCTTACCACCAAAACAGAGATAGAGAAAGATAGGAAAGTAAAAGGATTGAGCGGGCAAATCTGTAGTCCATATAGTGATTTTAATGGTTGGTGTCACGTACCTGGTGATGGAGTCTGACTTATGCAAGGGTAACCTCTCTTGCGGCCCTGGGTTGAGAGTCCCTGATAGTGCAGACAGGAAGCTCAGGAGTACAGGGGGGCACGAGGGCTGGAAAAGTCTCTGGTGTCTGGTAGGTGTCCACTGGAGCTCGTGCAGGCAGAAGCGTAGTAGGACAGTCCGGGTCGGCAACTGTCGGGCGGTGCAGTACAGAAGGATCAGGCAAGCGGTACAGGCTGGGTCGGCAATGTGCATGCAGCTGAGGTACAGGGGAGCAGGTAGAAGAGTGGTCGTGGAAGCCAGGGTTGGTGCAGGCAGAGATCAGAGCAGGGTCAAAACAAGCCGGGTCACAGGAACAGATATTAGGCAATCAAATAGCTCGGAAATTTGCACAAACGCTGTAGAATGGACAGCACTTGCTTCCTGGAGCTATCCTGCTAAATAGACCATTTTGGCGCCATTGGCATGCACAAGCTGGAACTGCCCTTTTCCTGACATTTGGTTACATGAAGGGACAAGCAAAACAGCTGACAAGTTTGCACCACTACGACCTAGGTTGTTGCCCAAACGCATCAGATGTTTTTCTTGTCACTTCATGTAACCAACCATTAAAATCGCTATATGGACTGCAGAGTTGTCAGCTCAATCCTTTTACTTGCTTGTGCTGTGGTGTGTAAGGACACACTGAGCCTAAGCACCTGAATGAGGATCTTGCAAATTGGGCTGGGAGTTCAAGTCTTCAAACTTACCAGAGAAAGATAGGAAAGTATGTTTTATGACCTATGTAGGAAATCTATTGAACAGCAGTTTATTTTAATGTGCATCTCTAATAAGAACTTTTTTTTATCTGTTTTTAGTTGAATAAGGAGTTGTTTAAACCCCCATTAGGTTTCTATTTTTTGCTATGTCTTGTTGGGAAGATTTTCCTACATTTCTTGTCTGAAAAACACAACAGGATGTGAGTGACATCCTCTCCAAGGAGATAAAAAATCCCCTCTTAGACAGGGACCAGGTATCTCCATGGGAAGATTGTCTTCACCTCCTGTTCCTGTAAAAAGAGAGGATGAACCTAGGGACACAGCAATAAAATCCTATAAAAAAAATGCTGATTGTGGGTGGTATACTATCAAATGGGTGTTCAAATATGAAAGCGCTACCCCATATATTTTGGAAAAACTAATAGCTGTGCATATATCAAACATAAACTATAGCGAATGAAACATCAGTGTAAACCGTTTCAGATAAAGTGCAAAATGTGCCAGATAAAGTGTCCAATGAATTGCCAATACACTAAATCCAATGGGTACGCGCTAACTCCTTGGGATATGTGGAGAATATGCCCACATCCCTAAATACATATTAGAAAAACAGACCCTCTGGTGGGACTTTAAAGGGCATTAACTCCACAAAAACAAATGCAATAGGTATAAAAAGTTTTACGTTTATTGCAAAATAGTAGTAAAGAAAGGGAAAAAGGGGGGAGAGACAGGGGATGAAGCAAGGGGTACATTCCCCAATCTACAGAACGTTATTAAAATGCAACAGTACATATAGCAGAACCACTTATTTAACCACTTCAGCCCCGAGAGGATTTCCCACTTTAGGACCAGAGCCCTTTTTGCGATTCGGCGCTGCGTCGCTTTAACTGAAAATTGCGCGGTCGTGCTACGTTGCACCCAAACAAAATTTGCGTCCTTTTTTTCCCACAAACAGATCTTTCTTTTGGTGGTATTTGATCACCACTGCATCATTTCTGATCGCCGCTATAAACAAAAGAAAAGCAACAATTTTGCAAAAAAACCCAAATTTCTTACTTTTTGCTAAAATACAAATCCCAAAAAAATACAAAAAAAAAATTTTTTCACCGTTTTTGGCCAATTTATATTTTTCCTCATATTTGCGATAAAAAAATCGCAATCGGCGTTTATTGATTGGTTTGCGCAAAAGTGGCCGCGTTTACAGATGATGAGAATTCATTTCTGGGGTTTTTATTTATTTTTTATCTTTTACTAGTAATGGCGGCGATCTGCGATTTTTAGTGGTACTGCGATATTGGGGCGGACATGTCGGACCATTTTGACACTTTTTTGGGACCATTGGCATTTATACAGCGATCAGTGCTATAAAAATGCACTGATTACTGTGTAAATGCCATTGGCAGTGAAGGGGTTAACCTGCAGGGGGCGCTCTAAGGGTTAACTGTGTTCCCTGGGCGTTCTAACTGTGGGGGGACTGCCCTAACAGGGGAAGGGAAGTGGTCACAGCTTCCGTGTAGAGGAAGCCTGTGATCACAGCCCTTCCCCCTTCACAGAACGGAGGTCCGTGTTTACTTACACAGACCTCTGTTCTTTCACTCCGGGGGGGGCATCGCGGGTAGCTGGCGGCGATCGAGGCCGCCCCACCTGCTCCCTGGCCCTCCCCGAACACAGTGAGCGCATGTGTGCTCACAGTGTGCGATCTCGCAGCCGCAGTCAGATGACGGCGATTTGCGATATTGAACCACTTTGTCGCCATCAACCTGCGGTTGGTGGTCGGCAAGTGGTTAATGCACTACTGTGTAATTGAAACAGAGTGCAACATAACGCATTTCAAGATCGTGTGTTGTTCCTCTTCATCAGGGGAAGTGGTTATATAGCTCATATCGTTCAGACATATATATAGCGCATAGTATGGGTTCTCGTATAGAACAAATGCAGGGTGAAAATAGGAGTATAGGAAGCTGCTGCCGCAAGTATCATAATGTCTGCGAAGGTAGGTAGCGAAGATTGATCCCAATATAATCGCTTGTGAAAGAGAGGTAGGTGAAGTTGTAGAGGGAAAGGTGAGGTAGGGAGCTGAATTAACCACCCCCACAGCTGGACTCCAGGGAGGAGGGCTCACTGAAGGGTGGGCTGCCCGGTGGTGTGGGTCAACCCGTGCCATCTATATTATATATAGATACTGTATGGGCAGTAAGAGGGCTGCATGGTAGTAGAGCAGATTCCAAAAGGTATGGTCTCAGTGTTGTAAGTATAGTCGACAGGTTAAACAAAATATGTTGTTTGTTTTTAAGATGAGATTTTTTTCTCTTCGACTTGTCTGCGTGTATGAATACCTCATCCTAAAATGTCAAATGTCGAGATGTATACCCCTCCTCCTGTTTTGACTGGTGTACCCACCTTGTATGTTTGTATACCATATCATTTTTAAATAAACATTACTGATATCATATTTAGATTTGTTTTGTATATTCAGATTTGGTTCATATTTGCATTGTTCCGAATTGATTTGCATTCCTGAAGTTTGATTTCAATGTGTAAATTTCAATGTGTTAGTTTGTTATTTTGGGAGATTACTTAGGTAAAGTTGGATGGAATGAAAAATAGAATGAAAAATGTCAATGGAACATAAAAAAGAAAATGGATCTAAATCAATTCGGATCTTTCATTATGTCATTAGGTTTATTCAAAAGCTTCAAACATTAAAAAATAATATTAATAAATGTCCTATGTTTTGTTAAAATTTATTTCAGATTCATTGAAATCTGATTCAGAGATTTGGATACATCAAATCTCCAAATAGCAAAACGTGTCTGAATTTTGATTTGTAATGAAGAGAATCACATACACTATATACCATATATATAGTGTATTGTATATATATATATAGTACAGACCAAAAGTTTGGACACACCTTCTCATTCAAAGAGTTTTCTTTATTTTCATGACTATGAAAATTGTAGATTCACACCGAAGGCATCAAAACTATGAATTAACACACGTGGAATTATCTACAAAACAAAAAAGTGTGAAACAACTGAAAATACTGTATGTCATACTTTAGGTTCTTCAAAGTAGTCACCTTTTGCTTTGATTACTGCTTTGCACACTCTTGGCATTCTCTTGATGGTAGTCACCTGAAATGGTTTTCACTTCACAGGTGTGCCCTGTCAGGTTTAAGTGTGATTTCTTGCCTTATAAATGCTGGGGATTTATTCAAAATTGAAGGCATACTGAACCAGCATGGCTACCACAGCATCTTGCAGCGGCATGCTATTCCATCCGGTTTGCGTTTAGTTGGACCATCATTTATTTTTCAACAGGACAATGACCCCAAACACACCTCCAGGCTGTGTAAGGGGGGCTATTTGACCAAGAAGGAGAGTGATGGGGTGCTGCGCCAGATGACCAGGCCTCCACAGTCACCGGACCTGAACCCAATCGAGATGGTTTGGGGTGAGTTGGACCACAGAGTGAAGCAAAGCAGTAATCAAAGCTTCAAGAGGCAGTCACCTGAAATGGTCTTCCAACAGTCTTGAAGGAGTTCCCAGAGATGCTTAGCACTTGTTGGCCCTTTTGCCTTCATTCTGCGGTCCAGCTCACCCCAAACCATCTCGATTGGGTTCAGGTCCGGTGACTGTGGAGGCCAGGTCATCTGGCGCAGCACCCCATCACTCTCCTTCTTGGTCAAATAGCCCTTACACAGCCTGGAGGTGTGTTTGGGGTCATTGTCCTGTTGAAAAATAAATGATGGTCCAACTAAACGCAAACCGGATGGAATAGCATGCCGCTGCAAGATGCTGTGGTAGCCATGCTGGTTCAGTATGCCTTCAACTTTGAATAAATCCCCAACATTTATAAGGCAAGAAATTACACTTATTAAACCTGACAGGGCACACCTGTGAAGTGAAAACCATTTCAGGTGACCTCCTCTTGAAGCTCATCAAGAGAATGTCAAGAGTGTGCAAAGCAGTAATCAAAGCAAAAGGTGACTACTTTGAAGAACCTAGAATATGACATACAGTATTTTCAGTTGTTTCACACTTTTTTGTTATGTAGATAATTCCACGTGTGTTAATTCATAGTTTTGATGCCTTCAGTGTGAATCTACAATTTTCATAGTCATGAAAATAAAGAAAACTCTTTGAATGAGAAGGTGTGTCCAAACTTTTGGTCTGTACTGTATATATACTACACAAAAGTATTGGGACGCCTGCCTTTACACGCACATGAACTTTAATGGCATCCCAGTCTTAGTCCATAGGGTTCAATATTGAGTTGGCCCACCCTTTGCAACTATAGCAGCTTCAACTCTTCTAAAAAGGCTGTCCACAAGGTTTAGGAGTGTCTATGGGAATGTTTGACCATTCTTCCAGAAGCGCATTTGTGAGGTCAGGCCTTGATGTTGAACGAGAAGGCCTGGATTGCAGTCTCCTCTCTAACTGATCCCAAAGGTGTTTTGTCAGGTTGAGGACAGGACTCTGTGCAGGCCAGTCAAGTTCCTCCACCCCAAACTCACTCATCCATATCTTTATAGATCTTGTTTCTATGTCTATTGGGAGATTTCCTCTCACCTCCTCTACAAGTGTACATGTTTGGACTTCCCATCATTCTCTATCCTGGTGAAAATATTCACTGAGGCTGTTTTCACACTGAAAGCATTGGTCATTAGCAGCGCAGCTTTTTGGCTGCTAGCGGGGCACTTTTAACCCCAAAAAAGGGGTTACAAACTCCCGGGCTGCGTCGCTTCCGAATCGCTTTTCAGGTGCTTGGGAATCGCTGACCGTTCATTGCAATGGGCAGGGGTGTTTTGGGAGCGCTGTATACAGCCCTCCAAAACCACCCCAAGGATGCTGCTTGCAGGACTTTTCCGAATATTCTGCAAGTGCACCACCCGGGTGTGAAAGCACCCATTGTAATGAATGGGAAGCAGTTTTCAGGCGCTTTACAGGGGCAATTTATAGCGCTTATATGCCTGAAAACTGCCAGTGTGAAAGGGGTCTAAGAGAAATAGAGTGGTGCTACATAGATATTAAACTGACAAAGGTTCTAATTTCACTAAAAAATTAAAGTTTTGGTGTTGATATATGTTTAGGTTGCCAGAAAGGACACCTAGACACTCTTGATTTTAATAGCAACTGTGGAAATGTTTTTGTCTTCATTGTATGAACTGTGAATATGTGAAATATGTGGAATTATCTTCCAGAAAAGCTGGTTCTAGTGTCTACAGCAGATTTTTTTCATACAAAAGCCTAGATGGTTTCCTAGAAGATAAAATGATCTGGGACTGATAATCATTATGGTACTCAAACTTATAGTACGGAGTAGAGAATTTGTAAAATATATAGAGACACACAATTAGAGTCAATTACCCCATTAGATAACATCTAAAATTGAGTATCCTGGGAATCATTTGGGCTTCCCCTTGATGACCCCAAAATGTAACTGGCAAGAAATAGAATCCTGTATTTTGCCAGGAAAACGATAGTAAAACATTGGCTGTCTTACTCCCCAAAACACGCCTATGGATAGACAAGGTGCATTCTATCCTACACTTATTAACCTTAACCTACACTTACAGGGACAGCTCCCAAAAATGTCAGAAATTCGAGTGTAGATGGCTTAAAGCGTAACTCTCCTATTGGTGAGAACAAAACATTCCCCCCGGGTGGTCTATGTACATTACAAGGATTTTAACAAACTTTGTTGCAGATTCTTACTTTTTGTCATTATGAAGAAATCACTGAGTGTTTGTCTATGTCCATGTGCAAAGTGAGTCTAATGGGAGTGGTTTCCTAATTATCAATCAGCTGTGCACCTGCAGGGCTCTAATGAGGAAAGCTGCTGGGCCTGCATCCCTTTAGATGTGGTGATTTCGTACTGGAAGTATCTCACCAAAAATGACATTTTTGTTGCAGGGGATGCCTGAAATCTGACTTGTATCTGAGTGCAGACTTCTGGCAAAATTGGGGAGCCAATCATACAAGCAGGAAATTATGTTTCTGGGGGGCGTTCTGTACATATTGCATTTTCAGAAAAAAATTACAGAGTTGCAGATTGAAATGGAAAGGCGATTTTTCAATAATAGTTTACAAAAGGTGTGTGTGCCTTGGGCAGCGCGTATCCTCTGGTGTATAGTATGATACCTGTATGCGAGCTGCTGTTGTGGCCCAAATCTGGGAAAAATGAAGTAGTGTGTGTGAACAATTTGTAGTTTTGTGTTCAAACAGCGCTTGCAGTGTGATCTATAGTATTTTAGTCTGGGTGATTAGATAAAATTTCAGTGCGTTCTCTCTTCTCATAAATAAAATATCACATAGGTGCAATAGTGCAATACATATTATACATTATATACTGAGATACAATTTTTAAATAAATAGAATAAAAAATATACTGCGAAAAAATTGATAAAGATGGAAATAAAAAATATATAAAATAAAGGTTAAAAGTATAAGTCCAAGGATAAGTGCAGTGCTCTGTGCCAAAATAACTTCTTTAGTGAAAATCCAAAAAGTTCCAAAAGTGACTGAGTGCTGCTTCAGTTTCAGACTATTTTTGCTTGAAGTGGTTCTTTATACTTTAAAGTGCTCGTGATTCATTCACAGTATTTAAGTGATGGTGAAAAGGTAATAATAATAATTCAGGGTGTGGTGCCCTGCTTACCAGAGTTCTTTGACTCTCACACCGTACGGTGTAGAGAAGTCAGGAATCGCTTTAGGTCTACAATCCGACCTATGGATGTGGTTATCCTCTCCCTTGTCTCGCTCCTTTCCGTGGTCAGAGTTTCATATATGGATAAAAAGAAGGAAACCTCATCGCGTATCACTTGTTTCAAGTTTTATTGGCCAAAAGAAGCTTATTCACAGTGCAAACATAAGGCATCAATTTGCATGATACTGTGACTGCTCTATACTAGTAATGCTCGCGTTCAGTGCTGACACTTCCTGCTAACAAGACTAGTGGGCTTGGCCTCTCTCACCGTGTGGTCACCTGACGCGTTTCGTCACTTCCTGTGACGTCATCGGAGGTGTCTGCACGGTGTGTTTGTCGGCCTTTTATGTGTATTACAATTGTCGACACCTGTGTTTGGTAATGGGAGGTTCATGTTCCATTGTGTTCGAGCTGGCCAATCATGTTGCTTCCTGTTAATTAAAATTAAATCTTTATTGTGGCAAATTTAAAACTTATGTGCGTGTGGTGTAAAGTGTGTATTGATAAATAATAAACATTATAAAACAAGGTATAGTATTTTATGAGTTTTCAGGTCAGGGGAGTTATTCTTATCGCTGCTACTCCGGGATTCTAATCCTCTGGTGCTAAAGGTAGCAGTACACGGCTGATTGGATTGCTTATGTGTTAATGCCAGTGTTTTGTTTTTTCGTGAAGGACAAGGTAATATATAACAGTATCAAGGTATTGGGGGTTTCTTTTATGAGACTCATTAAATTTGCGTGTTAAAACCCGTGTACCAACCAGAATGTTGTAAGGGGTATGGTTGGATGATTAATTAAATAAATATATGTAGATAAAATTGAATGAAGATGATAGTGTGGGATAATTCCAATTTTAAAATACAAATAAAATTAAAATAAAATAAAATAAAAATAAAAATAAAAATAAAAATAAAAAAAAAAAAATAAAAAATAAAAAATAAAATTATAATTAAAATAAAAATAAAAATAAAAATAGAAATAAAATTAAGTAAAATTAATAGAAATTAAATAAAATAAAATAAAGATAAAAATAAAATGAGAATAAAAATAAAAATAAAAATAAAATAAAAATAAAATTAAAATAAAAATAAAAATAAAAATAAAATAAATCAAAATAGAAAAAAAAGGTCACAACCCCCATTTAAAGAGACAAACAAATTTAAACAATTTTAATAATAATTATACTCATTCTATCTATTTGCATTTTATCTCACCATTTTTACAAAAAATTTCCAACTTATTTATTTTATCTGGATTTTATATTATTTTATTTATTTTTTATCTTTATTTTTATTTATATTAATTTTATTTTTATTTTATTTTATATATTTTTTCTATTTTTTTCTATTTTGATTTATTTTATTTTTATTTTTATTTTTATTTTAATTTTATTTTTATTTTATTTTATTTTTATTTTTATTTTTATTCTCATTTTATTTTTATCTTTATTTTATTTTATTTAATTTCTATTAATTTTACTTAATTTTATTTCTATTTTTATTTTTATTTTTATTTTAATTATAATTTTATTTTTTATTTTTTATTTTTTATTTTTATTTTTATTTTTATTTTTATTTTTATTTTTATTTTTATTTTATTTTATTTTAATTTTATTTGTATTTTAAAATTGGAGTTATCCCACACTATCATCTTCATTCAATTTTATCTACATATATTTATTTAATTAATCATCCAACCATACCCCTTACAACATTCTGGTTGGTACACGGGTTTTAACACGCAAATTTAATTGGCCAGCTCGAACACAATGGAACATGAACCTCCCATTACCAAACACAGGTGTCGACAATTGTATTACACATATAAGGCCGACA
>BLSH010420477.1:239548-260467 GCA_018402905.1 Glandirana rugosa
GCCTAAATCTGTCGCCCCCCCCCCCCCCCTTGTAGGCACTGACACCTTTTCCAAACCTTGTATACGTAACCCACTCACATCCTTATCATGGCAAAGATTCCAATGTTTAGCAATATTGGTGGACTTATTAACTGATATATCATATAAATGATCCTGCAACTAGAGTTGAGTGAACACCTGGATGTTCGGGTTCGGCGGGTTTCAGGGGAACTTTGTAGAAACGTTCGGGTTTGGTGCCAAACATTATCCGCACTTTACCCCAGACCCCAAACCCCATTGAAGTCAATGGGGACCCGAACTTTTTGGCACAAAAATGACTGTAAAAAAGTACTGGAAAGTGCTAGAAGGCTGCAAAAGGAAGAACAATGAGAGATGTTATTAGATCTGCAATCTGTCCCTCAAAGCAGTAGTAATCTCTACCTAGTCCAGTATCAGATCGTTCTGTAATCAGATCGTTCTGTAATGCAGGATGAGAGATCGTTCTTTAATCAGATCGTTCTGTAATGCAGGATGAGATGTTATAGATCTACAATCTGTCCCTCTAAGCAGTAGTAGTAATCTCTACCTAGTTATTATCACTGCAATCTGTCCCTCACAGCAGTAGTAGTAATCTCTACCTAGTTAATAGATCTGCAATCTGTCCCTCACAATTTGTCCCTCACAGCGCCGGCAGAATCCTCTCCCTACACTAACCTGAGAGCATGTGACATGCAGCACCGTGACTCCAGCCTCATATAGAGGCTGGGTCACATGATGCACTGGCCAATCACAGCCATGCCATTAGTAGGCATGGCTGTGATGGCTTCTAGGGAAAACCAGTAAAACACTTGTTGATTGGCTGCCCTGCAGCTATTCAACATGCGTGATAAAATACCAGAACCCAGAACCCGAACTACAACGTTTTCCTCAAACATTCGGATTTCTGGTTCGGTACCCGAGAGTTTGGTATGGACCCGAACTTTACAGTTCGAGTTCGCTCAACTCTACCTGCAACCTGTCTCTTAATCTCCAAATTGTATGACCTACATATTGCACCGAACATAACTCGCAGGTAATCAAATAAATGATAAATTTTGTGTTACAGTTAATAAAAGTAGTACTTTTAAATTGATAGTTGAAAGAACAAAAGCAAATAGTGTCTCCCTTCTTCACATGTGTACAACAAGAACAATTATTGGCTCCACATTTAAAGGTCCCCCTAAATTGGAGCCAATGGGGTTTAGATATTTTACTACTAAATAAAGTGGGAGACAATGAATCACCTAATGTTAACGCTCTACCAGAGACAAATTTAACCCCTCCATTTAAAATTTTGGTGTAAATAGGGTCGTTCAAAAGGAATATACCTATTCACTATCCCCCGGATAGAATTGAACTTCCTACTATAAGAGGTTGTAAATACCAGGGTATTTACACCCCTCAGTCCGTTGTGTTCACGTGTATGTCTGTGCTTATATTGAAAGAGGTTAGCTCTTTGAGTAGAATCAGCAATATTGATAGCTCTGTTGATGAAAGATTCAGGGTAACCTCTCTCAAGAAAGCGCTGCTTCATACTGTGAGCCTCCTGTCTGTAATCCTCCTCCCTACTACACACTCTCCTCAATCTGAGGAACTGGCCAACAGGTATCCCCCTAATAAGATGTTTTGGATGGCCTGACTTAGCTCTCAAAATGGAATTACCTGAGGTCTCCTTTCGGTATAACCTGGAAACCACATGAACACCAACGCCCTAAAGAATGACATCTAAGAAGGCAACCGAGCGGGAATCCATCACATCCGTAAACCCCAAATTAAGGGGATTGTCATTCAAATAGTACAACCAATCCTCTAAGTTACCAATGTCCCTGTGACAAATCAAAATCAAGTCATCAATGTAACGACGAAAATAAAGTATTGTTGCTCGATGGGGACAACCGATCCAAAAATGCGGAACCTCTCCCACCAACCCATGTAGAGGTTGGCTAGGGATGGGGAAAATTTGGCCCCAATAGAGGCCACGCACTTCTGGGGGTAGAAGTCCCCATCGAACATAAAATAGTTATTGGTTAAGAGAAATTCAAGTCATAGGAGAATTGTTTCTTGGTGGACCAGGGAATAATCACTATGATACTTTAGGAAATACGCCACCGCCTGAATCCCTAATGTGTGTGGAATTGAAGAATACAAACTGTTGACATCACATGTAATCCATGTGTATTCCGGCTCCCATTTAAAGTGTTGCAATTCAGACAATAATTGTTTCATGTCTCGGAGATGGCTGGGTAACTCCTTTACCAAGGGTTGCAATTGGCAATCCAACCATTGCCCCAATCGCTCATTCAATGAGCCTATCCCGGCAACGATTGGCCTACCCTTTAAAGGATCCAAACCTTTATGAACCTTGGGTAGGTGGTGGAATGCAGGTATCACTGGGGAGGCAGGAATAAACATATAACCCGCAGCCACCACACTGTCCAACAATATGCCTAGCTCTGTTTTAAACTTATTGGTGTGGTCAGCACATAACTTAATGTAAGTGGTGGTGTCCTGCAGTTGTCGCACAGCCTCGCTTCTGTATGACCCAGCATCCATCACCACCACTTTACCATTTTATCAGAGTTCTTTATGACCAAACTTGGGTCATTGTGAAGTCCCTCCAGAGCCTCTCTTTCTCCCCTACTCAGATTGTCAGAACCCACCAAAGATCGTGAGCAACGGGCTAAACGGGTAAGATCCCGTTCAACCAATCGCTGAAAAAGATCCATATCTGGGTTATTTCCGTGTACGATCTCTCAGAGGATAACGATTGTGAGTACTGTCGTCGGTATTTGACACCACCTCTCCTTGTTTTTTTATGTGCTTTTTCTTTTTCTTGTAAGGAGCTGGGGCCATCTTGTTTAAATCCTGTAGTGAAGTAGAGGTTATGGCTCCCGGATGTCTATTCAGGGACTCAGGTGACGTATTAGATACTGTTAATGCCAATGTGTCGTTAGGTGAATGGGGCTCTGTGTCGGCGGCTTCCATTCTCCCATGCACCAGGTCATTTCGTCTTGCGTGATCCGACTGTACCATTGGGAGAAAGAGCTGGAGTGAACCTTACGGTGTCCCTGTGGTCTATAACCGGTCCACTTTTACTTGGTCCGCTCTTGCTATGTTTATGTGGCTTTATTGTCATCCACTTAAATGCTCAAAAATCCCTTTCCTGGCATCACTATCGGCTGGAATGTTTGTTACTTCTATTGATCCTCCCATCCTTTATTTTGTTCACCTCCCCCTTCCCTTCCAGATGGTTTGGTAGAATCTGGACACCGTGACCGCGCGGTGTCTCTCTGCTACAGCTTGTGTGTCACCTGGGCGTGCGTGTACGTGCCTTGCGTTCCAACTTACGCGTTTCGTCACACCTCTGATGACGTTACGCTGTGACGAAACGCGTAAGCTGGAACGCAAGGCAAGTACACGCACGCCCAGGTGACACGCAAGCTGTAGCAGAGAGACACCGCGCAGTCACGGATAGAGTTCGGCCGGAGGGTTGATCGTTCGTATCCCATTCTGCTGCTGTTTTTACTTGTTACCTTGAAATGGGCCAATAATGTGGAGATATTTTACGCGATGAGGAGTCTTTCTTTTCTTTTATAACAACACCGGAACCAAAGACGGAGAACAAGAACAGGAGGCGTATATCCGTGGTCGGATTATAGACCAAAAGCGCATGTTGACTTTTCCACACCGTAAGGTTGGAAAGTCAACTGGATCTGGCAAGCGGGGTACAACACCCGAAACAACCTTCTTAATTTCACTCACCAAAAGCACGGCACGAGCACTTTACTGAAGATGTCACAATTCAATGGACTGCAATAATTTAAAAATCAATCAAATGTTATGTTGCACTGTCACTTCCGTTAATTGAAAAATCAATCAAATGTCATTATTGCACTGTCACTTTTGTTGATATATTTGAACTTTGTTAAAGAGCACCTTAGCACTACTAGCACATTTCAATTTGAAAGGTAAAAAATCATTGTGTTCAAAGAGTTTACCTGAGTAAGACACATGGGCTACAGCAACAACTATAAATTACAACCTCACTTGACAACACGTAAGTGTATACTGCCTTTTCTGCCAAAAACATGGTCTACAGACTTACTGTCTTGTACTGTATATTTATAATGATTAGTATGTTGTTGTACTTATAGACATACCAGACCCTCATTCTCTCCCCTGAAGAAGGAAAACACAAAAGAATTCCGAAACGCATCGGGTTTGGGTCAGCTGTCAATACTAGTACCTATTCCATCGAGACCGGCTAGGTGGTCCAACCTCTCTCCAGGGTGCTTTCTTTGTGTATTGTATATATCGCATTGTGTTTTTTTTCCCCTATTGGGAACTTTTTATCCTATGTAATTAATATATGTTGTTATATTTTCCTATTTCTCTACTACCATTGCTGTCCTTTTCCCCCATTCCTGTCTCAAATGTCCCATTTGGGGTAAATCCAATTAGGTTTTTTTTTAAAAAAAAAATGTTTTTTTGTTTATAGCACAAAAAATAAAAACCGCAGAGGTGATCAAATACCACCAAAAGAAAGCTCTATTTGTGGGGAAAAAAAGATGGTTACAACGCATCACGGCTGCACAATTGTCAGTTAAAGCGACCCATGTGCCGTATCGCAAAAAGTGCTCGGATAGGAAGTGGGTAAATCTTTCCGAGGCTGAAGTTGTTATAAATTCCTCCAACTTTTTGGCCACCCTCTCCCCTGACTGAGCTGCACCCTACCCAATTAGGTGCAGTCCACCCCTGCTATAGACCCAGTAATGGACTGAAACGTCACTAAAGTTCTCCATGTACCAAAAACATTCTTTCCTGCACCAGATCCTCAGCCATTTCTCAAGTTCCCTAAGCTCCTGTTACTTCTCTCAAAGTATAGGCAGAATTTCTGAGAATACCTTGCTGGAGGTCTTTTTTGTCACTATAGCTCCCACTTCTTCTACCTTCCTTCCTTTGTCAGTAGTGCCAATATGTATCATGACAGATGGTTCCACCCTGGCCCCATCCAACAATTTGGTCACCAGTAGAGTTGAGCCGACACCAGGATGTTCGGGTTCGGCGGGTCCGGCCAAAATTCGCAAAAAGTTTGGGTTCGGTACCGAATTTGACCCGAACTTGACCCCAGACCCCGAACCCCATTGAAGTCAATGAGGACCCATACTTTTCGGCACAAAAATGGCTGTAAAAAAGTTCTGGCAAATGCTAGAGGGCTGCAAAAGGTAGTAAAATGGAGGTAAGAGTAGGACAAGTGCCATACAAAAAGATGGGGATAGGAATGGGGCAGGAACCTGACCCTATAGAACTAGGAGATGATTTTAGAACAATAATCTGTCCCTCAAAGCAGTAGACTCTACCTAGTCCAGAATCAGATCGTTCTGTAATGCAGGATGAGATCTGCACTCTGTCCCTCAAAGCAGTAGTAGTAGTAATCTCTACCTAGTCCAGAATCAGATCATTCTGTAATGTAGGATGAGATGTTATTATCTGCAATCTGTCCCTCACAGCGCCGGCAGCATCCTCTCCCTAGACTAGCCTGAGAGCATGTGACTGCATCACTACATGACTCCAGCTTATACAGAGGCTGGGTCACATGATACACTGGCCAATCACAGCCATGCCATTAGTAGGCATGGCTGTGATGGCTTCTAAGGGCAAACCAGTGAAACGCTTGTTGATTGGCTGCCCTGCAGCTATTCAACAGGCGGGATCAAATACCCGAACCCAGAACCCGAACCCAAACTTTTTTTCAAATGTCCGGGTTCGGGTTCGGGTCACGGACACTTTACAGTTCGGGTTCGCTCAACTCTAGTCACCAGATCAATGATATGCTAAACCCAAGGGACTGCTAAATAACATACTGTTCGGCAATTACAATCATTGTGACAGATTGCCCTGTCTGTCCTTCTAATAATTGAGTCCCTAACTACCAGTATCTGTTTATTCTTGCCTATAACCTTTCCCCCATCCTTCCTGAAGGAGTGAATTCTCTGGTTATGGGAGGTTGTTTCCACCAGCAATTTTACTCCTGAACTCATAACCCCAACATCATGCAACTTGGCATATTTATGGGTATATATGAACTCAGGACTGGCCTCCCTCAAGTCTCCAATGCTCTTCTCCTCACTCCTCCTTCAATGTGTAACCCAGCTACTTACATCAGGGTCCTTCACCGCCATGTCACCACCCCCTCTATACTGGCCCCAGCCAGCACCCGATGGGTAAGGTCCAAACTCCTTTCAATGTTGTTCACTGCTTCACAGTGTTGTCAGTTGATACTTTAGATCCAGGATTGGGGCTTCCAAACAAACAACTGGCTCACATCTCGCACAACAGTATTCCCCCTTGAGCAGCTCTTCAAGGAACGAATAAATGGAGCAAGATGTTCACTCACATCACCACTCCTGTTGGACATTTTAATCCCTAATGCATTGGGGATAATCTAGCAAATAATTAGGAATTATTTTATATAATTTGTTGTTAAACTTCCATCTTAATGGTATCCTATTCTGAGCACTAATTATTTCCTTAACTGTTTAGGCTCTCCTCCTCGCTGATCACATGGCCCAAAATATCCTCTCATCCTGTTCTTTCTTATTGATCACAAGGTTCCCATGTGCCTTCTCCTGCTGATCCCACTCACTGATCACACACCCCCTGGCATATTCTCTTCCTGATCCTTCTCACTGACCACATAGACCTTGCTGTCCTCTCCTCCTGCTCACAGCTCATATAACCCCCAGCATCTTCTCCTCCTGATCACACAGTCTCCGGTGACCTCACCTCCTGATCCCAATCACTCGGGCCCTGGCATCCTCATCTCCTCATCATGCCCATTGATCACATGGCCCTCAGCAAACTTCTCCTACTCGCTACACAACCCACTGCCCCTTGTACGCCTTATCCCACTGAATAATGATATGGCCCCCGGTGACCTTACCTCCTGATCCCAATTACATGGGCCCTGGCATCCTCACCTCCTCATCATGCCCACTGATCACATGGCCCTCAGCATCTTCTCCTCCTACTCACTACACAGCCCTCTACACAACCTTCTGCTCCTGATCCCAATGAATAATCACATGGCCCCCAGTGACCTCACCTCCTGGATCATGAGCTCCACACCTCCTGCTATGGCTCACATAGCCCCTGGTGTCCTCTCCCTTCGCTCACTGACCACATGGCACCTGGCACCCTCTCCTCCTGCTGACTGATTATGCAGCCCTGTGTCATCCTTTCCTTCTGCTTCCACTCACAGTACCAATGCATCAGCACACAGTACCTCAGTACTTAGTGCCCCAGTTACCACCAAGCCTCAGTTGTCACATTGAGGTTGATATACTAATACTGGAGAATGCACAATCTAGTGCTGCTCTGCATAGAAACCAACCAGATTTCAGTTTATTTTGTCAAAGCCTAATTGAAGAAGGTGAAGTTAGAAGCTGATTGTCTACCATGCACAGCTGCACCAGATTTTGCACTCTCCAAGTTTATCAAATCAACCCCAAAGTCACATTACTTTAAGTGCCTTGGTTAGTCACAGTGCAGTGCCCCAGTCCCAATGCCTCCATACTCACAGTGCCCCAGTTACTCACAATGCTCCAGGTAATCACAGTGCCCCAGTTACTCACAATGCTCCAGGTAATCACAGTGCTGCCAAGTTACTCACAGTGCCCAAAGTTACTCACAGTGCCCCAAGTTACCCACAGTGTAACAAGTTACTCACAGTGCCCCAAGTTACTAACAGTGCTGCCAAGTTACTCACAGTGCCCCAAGTTACTCACAGTGCCGCCAAATTACTCACAGTGCCCCAAGTTACTCACAGTGCTGCCAAGTTACTCACAGTGCCCCAAGCTACTCACAGAGCTGCCAAGTTACTCACAGTACCCCAAGTTACTCACAGTGCTGCCAAGTGACTCACAGTGCCCCAAGTTACTCACAGTGCCACAAAGTTACTCACAGTGTCACTAAGTTACTCACAGTGCCCCAAGTTACTCACAGTGCCCAAGTTACTCACAGTGCCCCAAGTTACTCACAGTGCCACCAAGTTACTCACAGTGTCACTAAGTTACTCACAGTGCCCAAGTTACTCACAGTGCCCCAAGTTACTCACAGTGCCCCAATCACAACACCTCCATATTCACAATGCCCCAGTTACTCACAATGCTCCAGGTAATCACAGTGCCCCCAAGTTGCTCACAGTGCCCCCAACTCACTGTGCTCCAAGTTCCAGGGTTCCAGTTACTCACAGTGCCCCAAGTTGCTTTCACTGTCTCAGTACTCACAGTACACCACTTCCAACAGACCCCTGCATTATTCAAATCATTGTCACTCTTCTTCCTGGTCTCAACTTCATCCCGGCAGCTCCACTCTGTCCTTGCAGTCAGCTCTTACAGAGTGTCCAGTGACTGCCCCTAACATTCAACTTCCACCAGTTTTCCAAATCCAGACCTTCTGTGACCTACTGTTAAGTAAACATTTTATTATCTACGTTACACTGGAATATTTTGTATTTGTTCTCTAGCATCTTCAGGACCATTTGTATGAGTGTACTTTGCATTGTGTTGTATACAATGACTGGTGATGACACATAGGCCAGAGATGACAGAACAAGGACAATCTATGCAGATTATAACATTGTTTCACCATTATTTTACCCTACAAAAAATGTTTCCCATAATTTTTTCTATTTGGACATTTCTTCTGGGCAATTTATCTGTCTATTTTTTCATATTTTTATGATGAAAAATTTGTTCATTTTTATTTTTCGGGTGATACATTATGATCAAAATTCGTTATTAGAATAAATTTGTAAATTCAAAAATTCATAAATTTGTAAATTCTAGGATGCATAAATTCGTAAATTCATAAATTCATAAATTCGAAAATTCGTAAATTTGAAAATCCGAAAATAAGAATGAAAAACCAAAAATTTGAAAACCCGAAAATTCAAAACCATAGCTAACTAATAATAACTATTACTAACTATTAAATTATAAGTATTGAAATTTCCTTTCAAATTTGGCTGTTTGTGAATATAACGAATACAAATTTATCCAAAGTTACAAATGATCTGAAGTAACAAATGCCAGATGTAAACAAAAGGAACATAAATTAATAATAATAAATAATAATAATAATAAAAAATGTTTATTATTATTATTATTTATCATTAATTAATTTGCTACGTTCCATTCATTTAGATGTGGCAGTTGTTATTTCAGAGAGTTTGTAACTTTGGATAAATTCATTTTTGTTATGTTCACTAACAGCCAAATTTGAAAGGAAATTCTAATACCTATAATTTAATAGTTAGTAATAGTTATTATTAGTTAGTTATGATTTTGAATTTTCAGGCTTTGAGATTTTCGTTCTTATTTTTAGATTTTCGTTCTTTTGAATTTTTGGATTTTCATTCTTATTTTTGAAATTTTTGAATTTTTGAATGCACAAAAAATTTGTTAAACTGATTTTCTTTAATTTGAATATTTAGTTATTGAGACTATCTATAATAATCTGTATCACTATAAACTTAACAAAATATTGCAAAATTTCAACAGAGAGCCACTGAAGGATTAACATTCATCGGTTCTTTAATATTTTCACCTTTTCTGCATATTTTATTTCAATATGTTTCTGTTTTTAGTAATTTGTTCTACTTTTAAATATTTCCTATTGTCACTTTCTTTTTTTAGCATCACAACTTCTTATTTTAAACTTGAGCAGATTTACTTTTGCTCAAAGGTACTTAATTATCAGAAGGGCAACTTTGTGTGTCAGTGGGGGATAAATTCATCTCAATGATGCTTTATTTTATGTAGAAATTATTTAAGTGAATACCAAACCAACAAACACCCCTGTGTGCCCCGGAGATGTCAGGGGAGATTTCTGTGTTATAAATATCTGGATGTGTTTCTAGCAAAATGTTATTGTGACTGGAAATTTCACATGGATTTTCTCTCACATTAATGGAACATTCTTCAGCACAATGTATTCACATCAGACCTGAGTGCCTCTGGACTGACCCTTCCATAGAAGACTCCCTTTACTCCTCTTCTGTCACCATTTACTTCTGCTGGGGGGAAAAACAATTTTACATTTTACCACTCTGGAATTTCTCAGGTATTTATTTAAATTTGTAATTATGTGTATTTTATAGATATCAGGTATTATTATTATTATTATTTATTTGTCTCTCTCTCTCTCTCTCTCTCTGTAAATATATTGTATATATATGTATACAGTGTTCCGCATAAATGAGTACACCCTATTTGAAAAGTAAGATTTAACCACTTTAGCCCCGGAAGGATTTCCCACGTTAGGACCAGAGCACTTTTTGCGATTTGGTGCTACGTCTCTTTAACTGACAATTGCGCGGTCGTGCCAAGTTGTACCCAAATGAAATGTGAGTCTTTTTTTTCCCACTGTTAGATCTCTTATGCCCCTGACAGCCCAGCCCCCTCACAGTTAGAACACGCCTAGAGAACACAGTTATCGCCTAGAGCGCCCCTTGCAGGTTAACCCCTTCACTCCCAATGACATTTACATAGTAATCAGTGGATATTTAAATTTCTGTTCCCTGTAGAAATGTCATTGGTCCCAAAAAAGTGTCAAAAATGTCTCACATGTCTGCCGCAATATCAAAGTCCAGCCATTACTAGTAAAAAAAAAAAAATGAAAAACGCCAGATATTAATTCTCATGGTTTGTAAACGTGGCAACTTTTGCACAAACCAATCAATAAACACTGATTTTACCAAAAATATGAGGAAGAATGTAAAACTGATGAATACATTTTTTATATATTTTTTTAGATTTGCATTTTAGCAAAAAGTAAGAAATATTGTTTTTCTTTTAAATTGTTGCTCTTTTTTTGTTTATAGCGGTGATCAGAAATGACGCAGAGGTGATCAAATACCACCAAAAGAAAGCTCTATTTGTGGGGAAAAAAGGACGCAAATTTAGTTTGGGTACAACGTCGCACGGCCGCGCAATTGTCAGTTAAAGCGACGCAGTGCTGAATAGCAATACATTCATCATCCGTCCATTGGGTTGGATCGGAAGACAATTGGGTGGAAGCAGACGTGCAGACGATTTGACTGCCCCATAGAGTAGAGCGGGCTCTGTCCTTGTCTGATCTGCTTAGTGGAGCATTCAGGGACCTGTCATCCACCTTCTCAGCAGGGATCAGCAGAGAGGTCCCCCCGCTGAGCAGACGGATTCCACTCGCAAAGATCCACCCCATGTGGAAGGGGCTTAAGAATGTCATTGGGGTGTATTCACTTTTGCAACATGGTCTTGAATTACTTTTTCTAGGAAAAATCCTTTTTTTGTGTGTGCAAATTAACAAATCTTGGTTGCAATCAACGGCCCGCATTTGTGGAAGTATTTCGTAGTATAATGTTCCATAGAAAATTTTGATTCTGAAAGGAAAGTAAAGGTTTTATGACAAATCTGTTGGGGTGTAATATGCTGTGTGTGTATAAAAAAAATATATATATTGTAATGTTTGGGGTGTTGTAGCTCCACAGGCCCGAGTGCCAAGCCGGTAAGCTTAAACAGATAGGCTTTTATTTCCAGCAAGTAAATCAAAATAAGGCTTCCAGCAGCATTCAGAAATGAAAACATAAATGAAAGTCTGCTTGTCTTCAGCACAACGTAAATTAAATGTAAAAATACACAGGCACCTATGGTTTGTGGACGGGACTTCACGGGTCTCAGCACAGTCTTCGTTGGTTATTTTCTCAGCCTTCAGCAACCTCACCGCTCTCCAAACACTGGTGTCTCTCCCCCAGCTCCTCCACACCACCTCTAACATTACTTCCTGTCCTTAAGAGCTGCTTCCTGGAGACTCTTAACCCTGTGTTTGCTGGAGTCAGTGTAGTCAGGGGTGGAGGCCCATTTCTCACCAGAATATCACTCCTGGGCCTCCAAAATCCCGGGTTCCAAACAGCTCTCTGCCAACACAGAGAGAACTGCAAGTCAATCCTCACTTCAATCTGGCTATCCCAGGAATCCTCACCCATTTTGGGTGACCCCCTGAATATGGTAAAGGGGAAAAGAGATTGACAGTACCCCAAGTGTCCGATAAAACATCCGGTCTTTATTTGAATAGATGTACAAACAATCCATAAATGATCTTACATGTCCAAAAATGAGCAGGCAGGCAAAAGATTGATGCTTTTTGCGAAATTAAATTTGCTTGGAGCGGTCAAACTCTTTGTATTACATCAACCCCCTGAATATGTCCACACTTCCCTTAAAGCAGTGGTTCTCAGGACCCACCAACAGGCCAGATTTTAAGCATTACCTTGGGGAGATGCAGACTAGAATACTGCAATCACTGAGCAGCAAATGATATCACCTGTGATGCATTTCAGTTATCCTGCAAACCTGACCTGTTGGTGGGTCCTGAGGACTGGAGTTGAGAACCACTGCCCTAAAGGGACCATACTCCAAATTTTGGTGCTATATAGCACCCATCCAGGACCCAACTTTGGTGTCCTGTTCAATATATATACAGCATCTCACAAAAGTGAGTACACACCTCATATTTTATTATATTTTTTCATGTGACAACATTTTCACATTTTCACTTAGGGGTGTACTCACTTTTGTTGCCAGCAGTTCAGACATTAATGGCTGTGTGTTGAGTTATTTTGAGGGAACAGCAAATTTACATTGTTATACAAGCTGTACACTCACTACTTTACATTGTAGCAAAGTGTCAGCTCTTCAGTGTTGTCACATGAAAAGGTAGAAGAAAATATTTACATAAATGTGAGGGTGTACTTACTTTTGTGAGATACCATATATCTATATATATATTTTTATTTTACACACACACATCATAATTTTTTTGATATATTTTTTTCATTATATCACAAACTTTGATTTTATTGTTAACATGTCTTTTAACTTTTTTTGGATGTTCAGAAGATAAACAGACACATTTTATATAAGGTCCAAACTGATAGATTTGATGACATCTTCACGTCTTACACACGTTTTATATGTTCACCCATGCTTTGGATGGACAGCAATGTGCTGTAACCTAACAATCTATTAACTTATTTAATAACATGGATTCCTGTATTGGCTATGCTATTGATTTAATTAATAAAGGATAAAAGTATTAATTATTATTTTCTATGTAAAGTATTTAAATGATTTACAATTAACCACTTGCCCACCCTGCTATAGCCAACGATGGCTACAGCATGGATGGCTAGTTCCGGTAGGCCGTCATATGATTGCAGGGCACAGTCGGCAGGCTCTATGATCACAGTGTCTGGAGGACACTGCTGATCACAGATTGAGGTAAAGAGTCAATCAGCGGCTCTTTACCAGGTGATCAGCTGTGTCCAATCAGAGCTGATCAATTATGTAAATAGAAGCCGGTTATCAGCACTCCTTTGCTCATGCTGAGGAGAGGAGAAGAGAGATCATAACCGGCATCTTTAAATAGGAAGTCTACACTGATAATCAGGGCACTGATTATCAGTGTCTTGATTATCAGTGCAGTTTCAACTGTGCTCACAAGTGCTGCCAATCTGTGCCCACCAGTGCTGCCAATCTGTGCCCACCAGTGCTGCCAATCAATGCCCACCCATGCTGCCAACAAATGCCCATCAGTGCTTCCTCATCAGTGTCACCTATCAGTGCCACCTATCAGTGCCCATAAGTTCCATCTATTAGTGCCCGTCAGTGCTGCCTATCAGTGCCCATAAACACCACCTATCAGTTCCCATTAGTGCCACCTATCAGTGCCACCTCATCAGTTTCCACCAGTGCCTCCACACCAGTGCCCATCAATGCCCATCTGCTCAGCCTCATCAGTGCCCATCAGTGCAGCCTCATCAGTGGCTACCCCAATCTGTCCGCCTATCTCCTACTCTGTCCACTTTTAGGTGATGCCTAAAAAAACTCATATCTTCAGAGAGGCCTATCCTGCCTCCAGCTAACAATGGAATCTTCTACTCCCCTCATCAGTTCATCCCCCACAGTCCCTACCTTTTGTTTCACCAGCCCCACCCTCTTAGATTGTAAGCTCACAGGAGCAGGGCCCTCTTACCTTCTTGTTTTGAATTGTACTGTTGCTGTAATGTCTCTCTTTATATTGTAAAGTGTTGCACAAAATGTCGGCGCTACATAAATCCTGTATAATAATAGTGATAGTAATAATCAGTGCCCAACAGTGGAGCCTATGAGTGCCCATCAGTGCAGCCTCATCAGTGCCCATCAGTGCAGCCTCATCAGTGCCCATCAGTGCAGCCTCATCAGCACACATCAGTGAAGAAGAAAAATTACCTGTTTTCAAAATGATTTTTTTTTCCAAAATTTTTGGTCTTTATTTGTTTATTTAGCAAAAAAGAAAAAAAAAAACAGTAGCAATTAAATACCACCAAAAAAAGCTCTATGTATGTGAAAAAATGTATACAAATTATACAAATTTCATGCGTACGCGATTCTGCGCACAGGAGCCGCCGCCCCACAGCAAATGTATGTGGGGCGGTCAGCAAGAGGTTTAAAAAAAAAAACGAAGGTTTACCAACATGTTATACATTTGACAGAAAGCAGAAAAAAAGTATTACATGCAGGGGTGAGAGCTCGATAATTTCTGTGTAGACACGTGCAGAGCGAAAGGATTTGTTTAGTTTACTTTCATTATTAACATGAATTTGTTTAGTTAGATTTGTTTCATTCGTTTAACTCATTTTCGGAATTTGTTTTGTTTATTCGTTTTCAAATCAATTTAGAAAAGTTTTTGAATCAGAAATGTTTTTGAATCCATTTAGAAGAGTTTTCAAATCCATTTCAAATGGTTTTCGAATTCAAAAAGTTTTCAAATTTGAATCATTTTCAAATATGAATAGAGTTGAGCGAATACGAACTGTAAAGTTCGGGTCCGTACCGAACTTTCGGGTGTCTGTGTCCCGAACCCCAACCCAAACATTTGAGAAAAAGTCCGGGTTTAGGTTCTGGGTTCTGGTATTTTATCACGCATGTTGAATAGCTGCAGGGCAGCCAATCAACAAGCGTTTCACTGGTTTTCCTAGAAGCCATCACAGCCATGCCAACTAATGGCATGGCTATGATTGGCCAGTGCATCATGTGACCCAGCCTCTATATGAGGCTGGAGTCACAGTGCTGCATGTCACATGCTCTCTGGGTAGTGTAGGGAGAGGATGCTGCCGGCGCTGTGAGGGACAGATTGCAGTGATAATAACTAGGTAGAGATTACTACTACTGCTGTGAGGGACAGATTGCAGATCTATAACATCTCATCCTGCATTACAGAACGATCTGACTGGACTAGGTAGAGATTACTACTGCTTTGAGGGACGGATTGCAGATCTAATAACATCTCCCATTTTTCTTCCTTTTGCAGCCCTCTAGCACTTTCCAGGACTTTTTTACAGCCATTTTTGTGCGGAAAAGTTTGGGTCCCCATTGGCTTCAATGGGGTTTGGAGTCCGGGGTAAAGTTCGGGTAACGTTCGGTACCGAACCCGAACGTTTCCGGAAAGTTCGGCCGAACCCGCCGAACCCAAACATCCAGGTGTTCGCTCAACTCTATGAACAGTTTCCCGAATTCCAAGGAGAATGGGGTGGAGTGGAAAGTGGAGGAATAGAATGGAAAAAGATAGAATACAACAGAGGGGAATATAACAGAAAATGAAAGAATATAATGTGGTGGAGTTTAACAGAGCTGTTGTATTCTATTCTTTTGTTTTCTTTTATATTCTTTTCTAGTCTATTGTGTTTTTCTGTTCTATTCCTTTGTTTTCTATTCTGTTTTGTTCTCTTTGAAAATTGAAAAACAAATCAAATTTGAGTATTTTTCTAATTCAAATTTAAAAACTTTGAATTTGATAACTATTCGAATTCGAAAATGATTCAAATTTGAAAAGTATTCAAAAAGGATTCGAAAATTATTTGAATTTCGTCCTTAATTTTTTTTTACATTATTTAGCATATGTTTAAATTCGGTACTATTGTAATTTGGAAATTCGGATACATCCACATTTCCGAAAAATTTAAATTTGTCCGAATTTTAATTCGG
The DNA here is from genome assembly GCA_018402905.1 of Glandirana rugosa. Classification (NCBI taxonomy): domain Eukaryota; kingdom Metazoa; phylum Chordata; class Amphibia; order Anura; family Ranidae; genus Glandirana; species Glandirana rugosa. The sequence continues at coordinate 255,634 of BLSH010420477.1, forward strand.
AACAAACCTAACCACACATGTCTACTGCTGTGTACTCGATTCTGCAAACCCTGTAGTAGTACAGAGACAACATTTTTCTAAGACTGCTCAATTGAGTTTAAGTTTAGAAGAAGAGGGAAAAAAAAGAAAGGTGGGAGGGTAGGGAGAGAGGGGATCATGATAAAGAGGGGAAAAAAACACAATGCATATCCTCCAAAATGCTTTAGGCTACTTTCACACTGGGGTGGGCGGTAGCAGTAAATCCCCACCAGTGTGAGCGGGGATTTACCGCTGTTATTGCATCGCTACAGCGCCGCTATGCAGTTGGGTGTGCAACGCTTTTAACCCCCACAAGGGGTTAAAACAGGGTTAAAAGTGCAGGCCCGCTGCGCTACCGAGGTGGTGTGCAGCCGCTTAGGAAGTGCTGCTCCATTGTTTTCAATGGGCAGGGGCGAGGGAGGAGCGGTGTATCACCGCTCTCCGCACCGCCCCAAAGATGCGTCTTGCAGGACTTTTTGTAACGTCCCACAAGCACACCGCCCCAATGTGAAGGCACTCAGGGCTTTCACATCGGGGTGGATTGGGCTAGACTTTTGAGGCGCTATTTTCAGTTAAATAGCGCCTGTAAAGCACCTCGGTGTGAAAATAGCCTTAGCTGCCTTGTGTGGCCGGTAGAAGAGATAATTATCTGGTATTCTGATCTGAGGGGGTGACCAAGAGAAAGTATTATTATTATTTTTATTATACAGGATTTATATAGCGCCAACAGTTTGCGCAGCGCTTTAAAACTTGAGGGTAGACAGTACAAATACAATACACTTAAATACAGTAGGAATCAGAGGGACCTGCTCTTTAGAGCTTACAATCTAAGAGGAAAGGTCAAGAGATACAATAGGTATTAACTGTGGGGGATGTGCTGATAGAGAAGATAAATGTACAGTTGTTAGGTGGGAGCCAGATAGGCTTCTCTGAAGAGATGAGTTTTTAGGGATCGTCTGAAGGTGGATAAAGTAGGAGAAAGTCGGACAGATTTGGATAGAGCATTCCAGAGGATGGGAGAGGCTCTGGAGAAGTCATGGAGGTGAGCATGGGAGGAGGTGACAGGGGAGCTGGAGAGCAGGAGGTCTTGGGCGGAGTGAAGAGATCGATTTGGTTGGTATTTTGAGACCAGGTTAGTGATGTAGCTGGGGGCCAGGTTGTGGATGGCTTTATAAGTTATTGTCAGTATCTTGAAATTAATATGTTGGTTGAGTGGCAGCAAAGTAGAAAATATTCTTATCTCCATACTAAATATTGTAATTTATAGCTATAACTGCATCATAAGTTATTTTTTTAGAGCCCAATAAGGGGTTTGTTAATATGGCCTGGACTCATAGAGCTGCCGCGCACATTAAAATAAATATCTTGTTTAGGGAAAGTCGTGTTTTTATCTCTAGTATAGACTAGAGATGGCGCTCAATGAATCCTTCAAAGTCACTTGTTTGTAAAAATTTGTACAAGTTTATTAAAACCTTGGATATTGTGCAAACAACGAGGGAGTAGATAACAACTTGAATACATCCATATGGTAAAATACTGGCAATCAGCAATGATAAATGGCACCATATGAGAAAATAGTCAGCCAGGTGCTGGATGGATAAAAATCCTAGGGTCCCAGACTAAAGCCTTGTACTTACGATCGTCTCAAATCGTATGTTGGATAATGTAAATTGCATACTGACTGCACTACACGATCGTACGACCACAGAAGAACTTTCAGGTGCATGTAATTAGCATCCGGCCGTTCCTGACTTCTGAGCATGCGTGGTTTAGCACAATACAACTTGTTGTACCAACTGCTCTGTACACACGATACAACTGTCGTATGAGCGCTTGTTGATACGACCAAGTTTTCTAGTCTGCTCATACAACTCCCTTGTACAACCGTTGTATGTTCGACTGTTCAAATCGCGCATACGAACGATCAATATCGCATACAAACTTCTGGTTCCGGCGCCGCGCGATGAGGAGCTAGGAGACATCAGCTCCGTCTCCCAGCCAAGAATACGGCCACTACTCCGGAGTACCCCCGACCCTACACCCCAGGGCTATCATACCGCGTTCACAGGGCACCTTATGGACCGCTTCGTAGAGCGGGCCGGCCATAGAACACCCGCTATGCACACAGCTGGAGGAGGTGAGGGAGCACGTGCGGAGGCTAACATGGCGGCCGCAGCACAACAGTCACAACTGACTTATGCTGCTAAGCTGAAGGCTTCCCCTACTCATCAAGCCATTGAAAATCTGAGCATCCCCACTCCACATAATCTGCCGGGACCCCCTGTAACAGAGCCTTCCTCTCCCGCGGAGATCGCTAAGGCAGTAATGACTCTCATGCAGCCGGTCATTACAGAAGCTGTTCATGCTGCAGTACAAAATGGATTGGAACAACTGCATAAGGAGCTTCAGTCACAGGCATCCAGGTTAGTTCAAGTTGAAGACAGACTCTCCAGTGTTGAAGATGACACTACAGCACTGATAGCTGCAGTAGCCAGGCTGACTACTACTCAGAAAGAGCTCCAGGATAAAGCCATAGATTTGGAGAATAGGGCCAGGAGAAACAATTTGCGGATCATAGGCCTCCCAGAGTCCTATCCCTCACATGCCTTACCTAAAATTTGCGCACTCGCCATACCGGATCTATTGGGAATCCGTGCTCCGTGCACAGTAGAACGAGCGCATAGACTGGGACAGTCCTCTGAAACCCGCTCTAAGCCCAGGGCAGTGATCATCCGATATCTGAATTATGCAGATAAACATTCCATTCTACAAACCTTCAGAAAATCGCGCTCCTTAACATTTGAGGGACACAGCCTCCTGATCTTTGCTGACTATTCATCAGAGGTGATGCACCAACGGAAAGCGTTCTCCCCCATATGCTCCACGCTATTTCGGCTCAATGTAAAGTTCAGCCTGGCATACCCAGCCACACTCTTTATTCATTCACCCCAAGGAGAAAAACTTTCTTTCACATCTCCCCAAGAAGCAGAAAACTATGTGAACGGATCTCTTCAATCAGACATGGATCAGACCCCACCATCGGAAGCAAGCACTCAGGCCTCACCTGCGAAGTCTTCCCTCCGATCCAACAAGCAGGGCAGTCCTGAGAAACCCCCACTCAAGAAAGTTTGCTTCGGTCTTCAGGAACCCCCCCGGTGCAAGACCAAAGAGAATGATTTCGCCCCTGTCTCCACAAACGTATGGTTCGCTACCCCTCTATTCGCCCATCTTCTAATTTGCTTTTTTTACAGCTCAACGAACGTTCTTTGAAGTCTCCTGCCATGACCGACTGAATGTCAGACTGGTAAAGCATTTCCCGGGGCTCCCCAAACAGGGACCCGAACAGCAAACACCGCTTCTTATCTCAGCAGTCTGCAGTATGCTACGAAGTTGTGGTAATATGCATTTCATTATAAGTTTTTGTTATTATGTTCTTACCAGAGACTTTTTGGTTCTTTGTTATTACTCTCTGTCTAACAGGGGATCCCCCACTGGGGAGCTGGGAAACTAGGACTCCGTTCCCGAGGCTCTGTTGCCCGGGGGTGGACTCCTTGGGACCCAAAGATTGCCTCTATAACTTTTAAAGGAATATCCCCCCCCCAGGGCAAACACACTCAGGTGCCTCAGATCATCCCCACCTAGCCCTACTCCTCCTATACCCTTAGCCCTCTAGGCACACCCTCCGATGGTACATATACCACCCCCCCTCTGTCCACCCCCCCCTCCGCCCTTCCCCTGTCTTCCCCACACCTGAACGACCCTGATATCCCCCTCCTTATACCCCCCTCCCCCCTTTTATTTCTCTTTCCTCTCTGGGTACTCCAACATCTATTACCGCATTGGCAGGGACGGACTGTGGGTGGTATGGTGATCCTCCCCATGCGGGAAGAAGGAAAGTCCCTAAAATGTACTAGGTATAGCGCGACCCCTAGATGTGGGTGTTCTTCGGTCAACCGGGTATTTTTTCTCAACCAAACAAACTGGTTAAGGTGTGCACTCCCCAATATATGGAGCTGTAGTCTTAAAATGTCTCTGATGTGGCCCTATACTTTCACCTCCGTTAAACCTTTTTCATCATGGACCCCGCTAAGCAAGGCAGTGACCTAACAATAATAACTTGGAACGTCAAGGGATTGAGAACCCCCCAAAAACGTATGCAGGTTCTTAGGCACCTTAAAAGACTCAAAGCAGACGTAGCTCTACTCCAGGAAACACATCTGGGCGTAGAGGACATACCGAGACTTCGGAAACTCTGGGTAGGCGAGGTGGTGGGCTCCCCGGCACTTGGGAAGAAAGCTGGGGTGGCCATTCTCCTCAACAAGAAACTTTCATATTCTATCAGACACACGGAAACCGATTCCGTAGGTCGTAGAGTTACGGTGCACCTCTCCTTAGCAAATAAGCAAATTGCCATTTCCAATGTCTATGCCGATAACTCCCCGTCACTTTCTTTCTTCCAACACCTGATCTCTTGGATTATTCAAATACCAGAGTCTCTACATATAGTAGGAGGTGACTTTAACTCCACTATGCACCCCTCAGAGGATAGATCTACAAACCTCAAAAATGTCCCCCCTTGCAAAATGGACAAACACCCACCCCCCCCTAGCTGACACTATGGACAACGCCCACATGACTGATGTCTGGCGCATGCTTCATCCCATTGATAGGGAATACACTTTTTATTCCCCTCCCCACAAATCATTCTCCAGAATTGATTATTTTTTCGCCTCACCCACATTCCTGCCTATGATTACATCTGCCACAATCCATGACATGGCTATTTCAGATCACGCCCCTGTAGCAGTAAAAATCG
>BLSH010420529.1:8617-27913 GCA_018402905.1 Glandirana rugosa
TGCAGATGTCCCGCCAACGAATTAAGACCCTCCTGCAGATAACTGCAGGAGGGTCTTAGCGCCAAGGGCGCGCGGGGGACCCCGCGCGTGTGCCCTTGTAGGCACTGGCAGCCCAGGCCCCCTGGGCTGACTAGTGCCTAGGGCCACTTACCGGCGACACGCGCCGGAAAGTGGTGCACTAGCGCGGCAGTTTACTGCCACACTAAGGCAGCGCTGTGGGCATTGCACATCGCCCACAGCGCTGCAGCACCTCCTCTCTCCCCCCTCTCTCCTCTCACACTGCACCGATCGGTGCGGAGAGGAGAGACAAGCCGGCCGTTTACATGTGATCACACCGTCATTTGACGGCGCGATCACGTGGTGAAAGGCCGCGCACAGCGGCCATTCACCGGGATCCGTGATCAGTCGGGTCCCCCGGACCCGACGGTCACGGATGTTCCCGTGTGCGCGCCCCAGGGGGCGCGCGGGAACCGCGATTCTGGGAGGACGTCAATAGACGTCCTCCCAGAATTAAGCAACCGCCCTGTAGACGTCAATTGTCTATGGGGCGGTTGTTAAGCGGTTAATGTTTGTATGCAAGTTCATTGCCATAAAAAAAAAAACATTACCACTAGAGTTGAGCAAACACCTGGACGTTCGGTTTCAGAGGGTCGGAACGAACTTTGGAAAAAAGTCTGGGTTCGGCACCGAACGTTGCCCCGGACCCCGAACCCCATTGAAGTCAATGGGGACCCGAACTTTTAGGCACAAAAATGGCTGTAACAAAGTCCTGGCAAGTGCTAGAGGGCTGCAAAAGGAAGTAAAAAGGAAGTAAAATGGGGGTAAGAGTAGGGCAAGTGCCCTACAAAAAAATGGGGATAGGAAAAATAAATTAAAATCAAATAAACTAGGAGATTTTTGAACAATAATGTGTCACTTACAGCTGCAACTAGAACCTCTCCCTTTAGAATTAGGAGATGATTTTGAACAATAATCTGTCCCTCTAAGCAGAAGCCTCTACCTAGTGCAGTCAGATCACTCAAAGCAGCAGTATGTGAAATCTCAAATTACTCCCACAATCTGATCGCTGTGTACGATCCCACAATCTGATCGTTGTGTAGGATCGTAAGGATCGTTGTGTTAGGCAGGGTTTGATCTGCAATCTGTCACTCAAAGCAGCAGTATGTGAAATCTCAAATTACTTCAACAATCTGATCGTTGTGTACGATCGAATCGATCGTTGTGTTAGGCAGGGTTTGATCTGCAATCTGTCACTCAAAGCAGCAGTATGTGAAATCTCGATTCTCAAATTCCTGCAATCTGTCCCTCAGAGCAACAGTAGTAGTAATCTCAGGATGCAGGATCAGATGTTAAAATGTCTGCAATCTCTCCCTCACAAAAACGCTGGCAGCTTCCTCTCCCTACACTAACCCAAGAGCATGTAACATGCAGCACTGTTACTCCAGCCTCATATAGAGGCTGGGTCACATGATGCACTGGCCATTTACAGCCATGCCATTGGTAGGCATGGCTGTGATGGCTTCTATGGGCAAACCAGTGAAACGCTTGTTGATTGGCTGCCCTGCAGCTATTCAACATGCGTGATCAACTACCAGAACCCGAACATTTTTTGAAACGTCCGTGTTCGGGTCCGGATCCCGGACACCCCAAAGTTCGGTACGGACCCGAACGTTACAGTTCAGGTTCGCTCAACACTAATTACCACCCCTCTCTCTAATTTTAACAGCCTTAGCCCCAGGGGACATGTCTGAATAGAAAAAAAAGTTTATAATTTTTTTTTTCAGGAGCAGTGGTTTTAATAATGGTTAAAGTGAAAAAAAAAATATTCCTTTAACCACTTCAGCCCCGGAAGGAATTCACGCTTTAGGACCTGAGCACTTTTTGCGATTTGGCACTGCGTTGCTTTAACTGACAATTGCGCGGTAGAGCAACGTTGTACCCAAACAAAATTTGCGTCCTTTTTTACCCACAAATAGAGCTTTCTTTTGGTGATATTTGATCTCTGTGTCATTTGTGATCGCTGCTCTAAATAAAAAAAGAGCGACAATTTTTCAAAATAACCATTTTATTTACTTGTTTTTGGCCAATTTATATTCTTCCTCCTATCTTTGTTAAAAAAAAATTGCAATCTGCGTTTATTGTTTTGTTTGCGTAAAAGTTGCTGCGTTTAGGGATGATGCAAATTAATTTCTGGAGTTGTTTTTTTTACATTTTTTACTAGTAATGGCAGCAATCTATGATTTTTAGTGGCACTGCAATATTGCGGCAGACATGTCGGACCATTTAGACATTTTTTTTTGGACCATTGGCATTTATACCTCGATCAGTGGTCTAAAAATGCACTGCTTACTGTAGAAATGCCATTGGCAGTGAAGGGGTTAACCTGGAGAGGGTTAACTGTGTTCCCTATGGGGTGTTCTAACTGTGTGGGGGCTGGGCTGGCAGGGGGAGGGGAGTGATCACGGCTTCCATATACAGGAAGCCTGTGATCACCGCCCTTACCCCTCTGTCCGAACTGAGATCCGTGTTTACATACACGGACCTCCGTTCTTTCACTGCAAAGGGGCCATCACGGATAGCCAGTGGCGATCGAGTCTGCCCTACCCGCTCCCTGCCCCCCCCCCCCGGAACACAGTGAGCGTGCCTCCAGCAGCATGCGCGCGCTCAGAATGCTAGTCATCGCCGCTGCCATCAGGTGAGGGCGGTTTGCGATAACGAACCACTTTGCCGCCGTCACGCTGCGGCGGGCGGCCGGCAAGTGCTTAAATATTGTGCTTGATGGGTCCCCTTAGTATGGATCTCTGTGATGTTTATAACAGTGGCACCGCAAAATTACACTTGTAAAGGAAAAATTGTCATTCAAAATCAGTCGTGGCTGGAATGCATTGCTGGTTCCCAGCAATATAGATAAAGATCACTGAAAAAGCATTATGTTGGGGGTCCCACCCAGTCAATACCAGGCCCTTCGGGTATGATATGAATTTTAAGGGGAACCCCACACCAAATTGATAAAAAATGGTGTCGGGCCCCCCCCCCAAAATCCAAACCAGACCCTTATGCGAGCACGCAGCCTGGCATGGCGGGGGGTTGGGGACGAGTGAGTGTGCCCCCTCCTAACCTTATCAGGCCACATGCCCTCAACATGGGGAGGGTGCTTTGGGGTCTGGTTTGCATTGTGGGGGGACCCCAACACCATTTTTCCCAAAATTTGGCATGGGGTTCCCCTTAAAATACATGCCAGACCTGAAGGGCCTGGTACGGACTTTGCGGGGGACCCCTACCCAACATTTCTGTTTAATTTTGGCGTTGAGTTCCTCTTAAAATCTATGCCAGACCCTTATCCGAGTGTGCATGCACTGTATATAGTCTACACAGTGGTGTAAGGGTTAGCACTTTCGCCTGGGAGCAAATAGGGCACTGGTTCAAATCCCAACCACAACACTACCTACCTGGAGTTTGCATGCTCTCCCTGTGTCTGTGTGGGATTCTTCCAGTTTCCTCCCAAAGACATGCAGGTAGGTAAATTAGATCCTGTTTAAATTGGCCCTAATATATATATGAATGTGAGTTAGGGACCATAGATTGTAAGCTTGAGGGTAGGGACTCATGTGAATGTACAATATATATGTAAAGCGACAGCACTATATAAGCACCTGAAATAAATAAATACACTGAATGCAGTGTATTATATATACCATACTGTACATATACATGCCACTGCCTAACCTTTTGCTATCTCCGCAAATGTTTTCACTATATTCGGCCTCTGTGTAAGTGGCCTTATATAGTGTGGGCGTGAACTCAGACCCGCTGAGCAATGATTGGCCAAATGCACCCTTCCTTTGGCCAATCATGGCTCTCACAGCAGAGCATGCTGTGATTGGCCAAAGCACGCAGGTCATGTGCATTCTTTGGCCAAGCATTCCCCCACAATTTCACTGCATTATGGGCCATTCAAATTTCCCACCAGCACCCCATAATGTTCAGGATTCGGCAACCCCCCACTGTTCGATTCGAACATACTTTTGAGTCGAACCGGGGGACCATCCCTATTGACCATGAATGTACATTGCGACACACTTTTTTTAACATGAATGATGGGACAAAAAATGTCTCCATTTTTAAACCCATTTTTACACTTTTTAGGTGAATGGGCATGATGTACCCAATACCCATTCACATAGGGGGCCAGGATCTGGTAGCCCCCTTGTTACCGGGGGGGCTTCCACATTTGATCAGCCCCCCAACCAGCATGGTTGTCAGGAAGAGGCCCTTGCCCCATCAACATAGGTACAAGAGGCTTTGAGGGGGGTGGGCACACAGAGCCCCCCCACCCCAAAGCACACACCCCGTCATGTTAAAGGCACGTGGCCTGGTTTGTTCCAGGAGGGGGGCAGGCCCTCACTTGTCGCCCCCCCCCCATCCTGACCTCCAGGCTGCATGCACAGAAAGGGTCTGGAGTTTGGGGGGGAATCCCCCAGCATTTTGTAATAAAATTTGGAGTGGGCTTCCCCTTAAAATCCACCCCTGAGCCAAAGGGCTTGGTATGGATTGGGAGGACAATACCTTATAGCCACAAGCAAGTTAAAATTACATTTTTGATCAATGTAGGGGAGGATGTGGGAGCTATATGTGGTGTGGGTGGGGTTCATTGAATTATTTGGCATCACCACACAATCGCTTGCAGCCCATGTGCACACAGCACTTCCTGTTTCCAGCCACATACTTCCTGCTGATGTATATCTGTAATGACTATGCAAATATAAATGAGAAGATGACTTCAGTGCTGGTTCACACTAGTGCGATAGGGGAACCCTGCGAATCCGCTGCGGGTTCCTGCATCGCACGCAACTTAGATAGTTCCCACTGCCATATGCAAACTGCTAGGTGTGTCAATAGAAAGATGAGATCCCCAAATCAGTTTGCAGATCACACTGCAAACTGCAAATTCAGACAGGAATCAGATTGCATCTATGTGAACACCCATGTGATCTGATTCTGCTCCGTAACAAAAAAAAAAAAAAAGGGTCCCGTGCGAGTTTGGTCAGGATGCGAGGCAAATTCATCCATACTATCTGTATGGCTGAATTTGCATAGCACAGATCGCATGTGATTTGCACTGCAGTGCAAATCACATGCGATCTCGGACACCGCAGCAGTGTGAACTGGCCCTGAGGAGGTAATCCACTTCCCCAAAACCACCACCCCCAAAACTAATTAAAGTTACAAAAGAGAACAAGCAAAATCAATTTCATTTTATTTTGCCAACAGAAACACATGTACATATTTACTGGCATTAAAGTATTTGCAGTATATACACATTTAGCAAAACAGCAATTGGGTTCAAAGGGTCCTGCTCATAGGAGCTTACAATCTAAAATTGGACTAAACCTTACAGTGGACAATTTTAGTTTCACCGTCCATAACTGCCCACACATTTCATAAAATGACTAAACACCCACATGACAGTAGCTGCAAAATTACATAAAAATAATTAACAGTCATTCTAACAAAGCATAACATAATATTAAAAAAGGCACATATTAAAACAAGAACATTGGTGAGTATAAGACAAACAATACACACCCCAATCAGACAACATGGTAAAATCAAGCTACTTTTGATGGTCAAAATGCACAATCATTTCAGCAAACAAACAGCTCTAGTAAAACATTTGCCATTAGCAAAATATCATTGCTTCTTCCACAAAAACCACAGCACCAAACCTGACCTCTCATCAGGCCAAACCAGCACCCCCTACTGAAGTCCCTTATATAAGCTACCACTGGTACACGCCCAATAGAAGTACACGCCCACCAGTATCTTTCAATCTGTCTTTTCTAATTTATTTCACCTGAGAGGCTGCCATACCAATACTATTTGCTGTGTTAACCCTTGGCTATGTTCATAGAAACATAGAAACATAGAAAAGTGACGGCAGAAAAAGACTGAGTAGTCCATCGAGTCTGCCCCTTTTTTTTTTTTTTTTTTACATTAACCTTGTTGTCTGACTATGGATTTATGTTTATCCCAAGCATGTTTGAAGCCATTTAGCATGTTTGAAGCCATTTAGCATCAGATCAGTATAAGTCCAGGACAAAATTCTAAAGCTTCGTACACACGGTTCGACGGTCGTATACAAGAAGTCATACGAACAACCGTTGTATGCGAAATCAATCGTTAGTACGCGTGATTAGAACAGCCTACGTACAACGGTCGTACAACAGGAGTTGTATGAGCAGACTACAAAACTTGGTAGTACCAACAAGCGGTTGTACGACTGTTGTATCGTGTGTACAGAGAAGTTGGTCCAACAAGTTGTATTGTGCAAAACACGCATGCTCAGAAGTCAGGAACGGCCAGACACTAATTACATGCACCTGAACTTTCTCTTTATATGTTCATAACAGATCACTATGTTCGGCTTGGTTGCATGTTGGTTGTACGATCCTTAAAGCCTTGTACACACGGGATGACGATCGTATGTACGATCGTTGCAAATCGTATGTTCCATAATGTAACTTGCATACTGACTGCACTACACGATCGTAAGACTGCAGAAGAACGTTCAGGTGCATGTAATTAGCATCCGGCCGTTCCTGACTTCTGAGCATGCGTGTTTAGCACAATACAACTTGTTGTACCAACTTCTCTGTACACATGATACAACGGTCGTATGAGCGCTTGTTGGTACGACCAGGTTTTCTAGTCTGCTCATACAACTCCCTTGTACGACCGTCGTATGTTCGACTGTTCTAATATCGCATACTAATGATCGATATCACATACAACGGTCGTTAGTAAGACCTGTTATGTACAATTGTTGTCCCGTGTGTACGAGGCTTTAGTGCATGTCAGTATGCAAGTTACATTATCCAACATGCGATTTGGTCCGTTTGGTCGTACGACCGTCGAACCGTGTGTACGAGGCTTAATACCCCCACATCCATTATTTTATATCATGATAATTAAAACTAAAATTAAATTTATCAAGAAGTCATATTTACATGCAGCAGAACCTTGTCTACATGCAAAATTATATGGCATACCATTATGTTCAATTTCAAGGGGCAGGCTAGGGCAGTAAAGGGGCAGTCTAGAGCAGTATATATACAGGCTAGGGTAGTATAGGGGCAGGTTAGGGCAGTATAGGGACAGGCTAGGGTAGTATATAGACAGGCTAAGGTAGTATATGGACAGGCTAGGGTAGTAAATGTAAATGGGCATGTTAGAGGTAGAATATAGACAGGCTAGGGTAGTAAATGGGCACGTTAGAGGTAGAACATAGACAGGCTAGGGTAGTATATAGACAGGCTAGGGTAGTATACGGACAGATTATGGTAGTATATAGACAGGCAAGGGTACGATATGGACAGGCTAGGGCAGTATAGGTGCAGGCTAGGGTAATATATAGGCAGGCTAGGGTACTATATAGACAGGCTAGGGCAGTATAGGGGCAGGCGGAGCGGCCCCGGGGGCAGTTGTCAAATAGATAATGGGTAAATAGAAAAGAAGGAGAGGCAGCCATGGTTCAATTTGCTGCCCCTCTCAAAGTGCTGCCTGGGTCCAATGGACCCACAAGGACCCATGGTAGGGCCAGCCCTGCATCCTGTGTTCCTGTAAAGCAGGGACACGGATCTATGCCTTCCACTAGTAAAAGCACCTCCCCCACTACACTGAAACACTAGCTTGATAGCCCCTGATGTTAACCCCTTCCCAGTCAGTGTCATAAGTACAGTGGCAGTGCATATTTTTTAGCACTGATCACTGTATTAATGTCACTGGTCCCCAAAAAGTGTCAAAGTGATAGTGTCTGATTTGTCACTGATCGCCGCCATTACTAGTAAAAAAAAAAAAATTGAATAAAAATATCCCATAGTTTGTAGACACTATAACATTTGTGCAAACTAATCAATATACGGTTATTTACAAAAAATATGTAGCAGAATACATATTGGCCTAAATTTATGAATAAATTTGATTTTTTTAAATTTTTGTATTGAATATGTTTTATAGCAGAAAGTAAAAAATATTGTTCTTGTTGTTGGTCTTTTTTTGTTTTTAGCGCAAAAAATAAAAACCGCAGAGGTGATCAAATACCACCAAAAGAAAGCTCTATTTGTGTGGAAAAAAGGTCATACATTTTATTTGGGAACAGCATCGAGCGACCGCGCAATTGTCCATTAAATGAACGCAGTGCCCTATCGCAAAAAATGGCCTGGTCATGAAGGTCAAGTGGTTGACTACGGGTCGGACTCATCAATGCCTAGTTCGGCATCATGTCAAACTAATTTGCATGTATTTTTCTTTGTGCCATTTGTCTGTTAGGTGTGGAATCTTTGCCTTTTTAAAAATTATGTTTTTTTAAGCCACAAGTTTTAACTGAACATCGGGTACTCTATGGGTTCATGCAATATTTGTCTTAAACAAGATCAGAATCTTAAATTATGTATTTCAGTGAAGTTTGTTTCCAGCTGACTAATAAAGTCACTGAAATGACAATATCTTCCTGATAACTTTAGGTAGGCTACAAACTACAAAGCTAGTTTATTTCTATTATTATTATTACTATCTGGCTAAAAGTGAATTTACTTTTGGTTGTATCTGCAATAAGCATTAAAATTCTTTCTCTCCACTGTTGACAAGTCTCACCTCGTCTTGGCCCTACCTTCCTCCCCAACCCACAATAGCGAATTTTTCTTTCTCTTGTATTTCTTTAAGGCTCGATTCACATCAATGCATTTTGCTTTTCAGAGTTTTTCCACTGCTTTTTGCTGTGCTTTCCGCGTTTTTTACCGCGTTTTGCATTTTTTTATTTTTCCTTTTTTTTATAATATTTTATTTTATTTTTTTGGGAAAATTTTGTTGCTAGGCAGATTTAAAATGCAAAATGTAAATCGCATCAAAATCGCAGTAAAAACACAGCGCTTGCGTTTTTCTTGCATGGCCATTGAAGTCTATTACATGCAAAACGCTGCTTGAAAAAAAGTCCCGACCCTTTCCAAATAACGCAGAGGCACAAAAAAGCATTGACGTGAGCATATTCCATAGGAACCCATGTTAAAAAATTTCCCTGCATTTCTGCAAAATGCCTCAAAAAATGCACTAGTGTGAATGGAGCCTTAAATGGCTCTGTCAACAAAAAATTTATATGTAAAATAAATCCCTCCCTGCAGAAAAATAATATTACTGTTGAGTTAATTCTCACTTTCCCCACTGCCCATGCCACCAATGTCTGCTGCAGTATAGAGAAACTATTGTTCCCCCTGCATTCAATGGTTCAAGTCATGAACCCCTAAGTCATTAATGTGTCCTCTGTGGATGTATGTGCCAGCAGAAAAAATGCAGCATGAAAGCAAGAATCTGACACTCCTGGAAGTGTCAGATTCTACAGATTCTCCAGGCAGTAGTTCTGTTTTCCTTGTAGCAAAGATTAGTGCAGTGGAGTGCAATGATGAAAATTAATGATTTTTTGGAGAGTTCCAAAAACAGTATCTTCTATGAAATATTAATTTTCTATTTTTGCCCATAACAGGCAGTCAGATTAGGGTGCAGACTAGATTTTCTAGTGTCCAAAGGACAGTAACCTGTCTGAATAAGAACTATCTGTATTGCCCCATAACAACCAACTAGACTCTAATCTGTAGAAGAATAAAGACAAATGAGAATGAATCTAACTGGTAACTAGTTTTAAATCCAAACACTTTATAAACACTTTATTCGATGATGCACAGTGTGCATACTGTATACTGTACCAAGATGCTATTGTGGCACTGTGAGTGTCACCTCTGTTCTTATGCAACTTTTCAAGGCAAGTGGGACTGGATGCACCCATATGACCAATAATTCTTTCAAATTACTATCTGTGTCCTCAGAGATTTTCTCACTTCCTGACCCTGAGACCAACAGAACACAACTGAAAGAAATTCTGTGCAAAGTGAGAAGGGATCCTATTTTTTAAAGGAACTGATGTCCCCATTCCAGTGACAGTATTCAACCAGTTAGATGGTGAAGATTTTCCCAAACAAGGACACATAGAACCAGAGTTTCTAACCCTTCCTCACTTTATCCGCCGGTGGAAAAAAAATTGTCAGGTGTGCCCACAGGGTGTGCCTGGGTTCATCCCAATCACCCTGTGTGGTGCAGATTCCCCTACTTAGATCCATGATATTTCACCAAAGCCCCCTAATGGGGCTGCTAAAAAAAATGTAAAAGAATGATTTAAAAAATAAAATTGTAAAAATAAAATAATACAAATAAAACCTACTGACACCAATCTCAGCCCTAATGACACTGTCCACTGCTCTACTGACACCATCAGTATATATACACATGCACACACACATACACTATATGTCAAAAGTATTGATACGCCTGCCTTTACACGCACATGAACTTTAATAGCATCCCAGTCTTAGTCTGTAGGGTTCAATATTGAGTTGGCCCACCCTTTGCAGCTCTAACAGCTTCAACTCTTCTGGGAAGGCTGTCCACAAGGTTTAGGAGTGTGTCTACGGGAATATTTAATCATTCTTCCAGAAGTGCATTTGTGATGTCAGGCACTTATGTTGGACGGGAAGGCCTGGCTCACAGTCTCTGCTTCTAATTCATCCCAAAGGTGTTCTATCAGGTTGAGGTCAGGAAGGGGACATTCTTAAACTTTTCCCACAAAATTGGGAGCATGTAATTGTTCAAAATGTCTTGGTATGCTGACACCTTAAGAGTTCCTTTCACTGGAACTAAGGGGCCAAGCCCAACCCCTGAAAAACAACCCCACACCATAATCCCCCCTCCACCAAATGATTTGGACCAGTGCACAAAGCAAGAAGAGTTGAAGGTGTTATAGCTGCAAAGGGTGGGCCAACTCAATATTGAACCCAAGGACTAAGACTGGGATGCCATTAAACGTCATGTGCCTGTAAAGGTGGGTGTCCCAATACTTTTGACAATATAGTGTATGTGTTTGAGCTTTGGGGTGCACACCCTAATGCAATAGGCTGTGCACACCTATGGCTGGAGTTCTTGCTTTAGAGTCCAATGTCCCTAAGAAAATCATACAGAAATAATGAGCCTGAGAGCATTTTGGATTGAAGATACTTAAAACGACAGTTATTTCTAGGTAGGGAATAATTTTGGTGGGCTAAAAAAATGTCTCACACAGAATGAGCCATGGTGACAAACTGATTGATGGGTGAAAGGTGTGTGTTCCTAAAATACATGGTTTATTGTGACACACCTTTCTTCATCTTCCAGCATTAACTTTCATTACGGTTCTCGGTATTTAGCTACATGATATCTTGGATGTTGTGCTGGAAAGTTTCCCTATGCCAGATGCTGTGATTGCAGGTCTGAATGCAGAGCAGGGAGCTATATAATGCTCAGCATATGTCACTGACTTCTCCCACTTCTCAGCCCTCACAAAGAGGAACTTTTTTTAGCCTTGGCTTTCCATTGTTGACTGCTTTATTTCATAAAAAACATTCTAGACAATTACTAAGCTTTAGTAATGTCTCATTTTTGAAGGTTTCTACAAGGGCCACCTGTCTGCATTTAGCTACCAGCTAATCTTATTTACAAATACTAGGATACGTCCTCACAAAACCATTTACTTTTGAGCCCACCACTTCTTTGTACCACTGAACGAGGGGCAGGCAGGTATATAATGCCCATCATGTGTCACTGACTGCGGGAATCACACTGATCAATTTCTGAATTGTTGGGTATCACTACTTAGGGAGTCAGCCCAGCAAATCTTAATAATAGTGGTCCAGGGAGACTATGCCCCCAAGTCCTTCCCTGGCAGAACATACAAAAACAATGCAGACAGTTTCCCTGGTTTATGCAAGCCATACATTGGTTGAATTCCGAATGAATTTCTTTTTGAAAATCAGAAATAGAAATTTTGTGCATTTGTGATGCGATGGTGCCACCATTGATTTCTAAATTCGACCAACCAAGCTTTCAATTTCACCTTATGTTGCTAAAGAAAATCATTTATGTGGTGGGGATTCTTCTTTTCTTTCTAGGTCACAGCTCATGCACGTTTCTTTCTCTATTATATTTCTCGCAAAATTCTCCCATCGTTCATCAGAAATGTGTTTATTTTTCCAAAAATTTCCACCATGCCCAATCACTCAAATTTGATGGCCTTAAAAAAATCAGCTTGCTGCAGCCCACTAATGGTACGAAATTCGAAGATAAATTCTTAGTTACAATTTTCAAAAGAAAATTCATTCGGAATTGGACCCATGCATGGCCGGCTTAACTGAACGAATATTATCGACTAACTAAATAAAATGTATAATGTTGATATATGGACTTTCTGTAATGAACAGTGTAATGTCCTCCCTGATATCACTATTGGATGTTTTGTGAACACTGATATGTTCAGATTTCAAACAAATATGTTCTGTTGTCCTAAAGGTCAGTTTAATGTTTCCTGAAGCAGTTTGTGATATGTCACTGACTCACAAGCTGATAGGTGTGCCGTCTGGTTTGCAAGTACCTGTCAGGGAGATTTATGTGAAATACATGAAGTTTGATAACCAAAGCTTTTAAAATTTGACACATTTTGCAGAAAGTGGATTATTAACTCAGGTCTGATGTGTCAACAATGGGCTCGCTTTAACAAATGGCTCTCTGAATGTTACACTTTGCACTCGGTAGTTTTGAAAGCGGCTTCACTGGTGACAGGAAAACTATTCACAACAGTCTTAGTTTTTACAAGAGCAATTATGGAATGAGACTATTCTTTGTTTCTAGAACAAACATGTCTACAAGATAATAGTTCAAGAACATATAGGTTATTCGCTAAAGTCACCTACTCCACTTTAAAGGATGCCCAAAGGCATGAGATGGCAGTCATGTGTTTGTTAATGAAGACTTAAACTAAAAGAATGAAGTGTGATGTGTTTAAAACTTTGGAAATCTCCTATTATTCATCTGTTCCCACCCACCAACTTTGGGGCAACCCTGCACCCATTGTGATTTAGATTCTTTCCTTGGTGGCATGAATGAATGGTGGTGCCACTCATTACAGCCTTCTCCCGTGAGCCTGTGGTATGTCCTTTATGTCCTAGGCTTTCTTAGGAAGTGGGTTCCATGACCCCCAGGAGAGCAATAATGTTTAGTGGTTATCTAGTGGCGAAAATTAATTACTGCAGGGCACAGTGTCAAAAAATGGGTGAGTATTGCACCCAGGGCCATTTTTTTTTTTAACTTCATCTGCTTACTTTTTACAATTTTTTTCTTTACATTGCAGTGGGGTTTTAAATAATCCAGTTCAATCATGTAAGGGGGAAGCAAAGTTCCGCGTTATATTCTAATGCTAACACCTGTGTACTACTATTTCTATACTCAATGCTGTTTATTACCCTAGATATTATTATGGGTACCTCTGTTCTTTTTATAATGCTATGCTGGATATGTATTAATGAATGCTAATGTATGTGTGTTCCACCTCAAGGTGTTACTAAACCCAGGACCCTGCATTCAATATATCTGGTCTCCCACAGTACACAGAACATGGAAATGCAATTATTTTAGTAAATATAAACTGCTAAATACTTTTTCTCATCAGCAGTGTCTGGCCGAGCAGTGGTTAAAGCTTGTAGGAGGAGTGTTCATTATGCTCTGACTGTCCTATGAGTCTGCATGACCCCTGACCCTCTGTCTGGACAGTGCTGATCACATGCACCCTACAAAAAAAACAAAAACTCTCTAGTAATACACACCAAACTGTGCATGTGCAGAGTGCCTCCAAGACTCTGTTCTATCAGTAGATGGATTGGGAACAGTAAAAGAAGAGGAGGATCAGAGAGGACAGGATCAAACAGCCTTTTTACACAACATGGAGGATTAACCCCTTAGGTTCCACAGTGAGTATAACTAGCATGCTTTACTGCATATACAAACTGATTTTACTGTTGTGGGTTTAGTAACACTTTAAAGCCCAACTGAACTTTTTGTTTTATTCAGCTACTTACATTCCAGGTGTATCAAAACAATAGGTGTTCTAAATCATACAGTTCTTTCAGAAAGCAGCTACAGAATACTAAAGCCTTTCCTTTGCCAGCATGCTTTAGAAAAGCTCTCTGTGTGCTCTCTCTTTCTCTCTCTCTCTCTCGCTCTCGCTCCCTGTGTGGAAGCAGCAGTCTCTCTGCTGAGTCAGACCTATAATTCTACAATCAGGAAGGAGCGTGAGCTTACCACTAAAGGGAAACTGTATGTTACATACCTGGTAGCAGAGCCTGATATGATGAGCAAGGCCTCTCTTACACCTTTGACTCAGGGTCCCTGATAGTGTAGACAGGAGGTGCAGAGTGGCACGAGTGCCTGTAAGTCTTGCTAGCAGCAGGGCAGGAGAAGGATAACAGACTGAAGCAGGCTCGTACTGGCAACAGCGGGCAGGTGAGGCATGCTCTGGTAGCTGACTGAAGAACAGCAGGCACAGCAGGATGTGTCAGGAAGCAGAATCAGGCAAGTTGGGTCATATACTGGCAGGACAGATTAGGTACATTGGAGCAGGCAATCGCATGGTCTGGGTACGAGCCGGGTCATATACTAGCAGGATGGATCAGGTACAGAGGAGCAGGCAATAGCGTGGTCTGGGTACCAGCCGGGTCAGAAGTCAATCGGGGCAATACAAGCCAATGGAGCAGTCAGAAGCGGAGGTCAAGTACAAGCCGGGGTCAGTGCAGATAGAGTTCAGAGAGTGGTCCGACAAGCCGGGTCAGCAACTGGAATCACAATGCAGGATAACAGGAACACAAGATACACAGGAGGCTGAAAGACAAAGCAGCACCGAACCCGAGTACTGGCTAAGTTTAAATAGCCTGGTTGGCACCAACATCTGCCACAGGTGTGCCATAGCCAATGCCCAATTCCTGCGGGCACATCAGGGAACCTGTTTTTGCCTGTGCACAGAAGGCCTTTCCTTACACTATATTTGTTTGGATCACGTGTATTTATTTATTTGATTATTTTTAGTTTTTGGGTAATGCATTATTTATAGTATATCTACAATATAAATATATATAAGATATAGTAAGGATTGCTGCACTTAAAATTTATTGGACATCAAAAATCCAAAATTTTACAAATATAGTCCATAGTTACAGTCCATATATAAAGTATCTCACAAAAGTTAGTACACCCCTCACATTTTTCTAAACATTTTATTATATAATTTCATGTGACAACACTGAAGAAATTACACTTTGCTACAATGTAAAGTAGTGAGTGTACAGCTTGTATAACAGTGTAAATTTACTATCCCCTTAAAATAACTCAACACACAGTCATTAATATCTAAACTGCTGGCAACAAAAGTGAGTACACCCCTAATTGAAAATGTCCAAATTGGGCCCAATTAGCCAATTTCCCTCCCCGGTGTCATGTGACTCGTTAGTGTTACAAGGTCTCAGGAGTGAATGGGGAACAGGTGTGTTAAATTTGGTTTTATTGCTCTCACTCTCCCATACTGGTCACTGGAAGTTCAACATGGCATCACATGGCAAAGAACTCTCTGAGGATCTGAAAAAAAGAATTGTTGCTCTACATAAAGATGGCCTAGGCTATGAGAAGATTGTCAAGACCCTGATACTGAGCTGCAGCATGGTGGCCAAGACCATATAGCGGTTTAACAGGACAGGTTCCACTCAGAACAGACCTCGCCATGGTCGACCAAAGAAGTTGAGTGCACGTGTTCAGCGTCATATCCAGAGGCTGTCTTTGGGAAATAGATGTATAAGTGCTGCCAGCATTGCTGCAGAGGTTGAAGGGGTGGGAGGTCAGCCTGTCAGTGCTCAGACCATACGCCGCACACTGCATCAAACTGGTCTGCATAGCTGTCATCCCAGAAGGAAGCCTCTTCTAAAGATGATGCACAAGAAAGCCCGCAAACAGTTTGCTGAAGACAAGCAGACTAAGGACATGGATTAATGGAACCATGTCCTGTGGTCTGATGACACTGGGGAGCTACAGTTCATTGAGGGAACCATAAATGCCAACATGTACTGTGACATACTGAAGCAGAGCACGATCCCCTCCCTTCGGAGACTGGGCTGCAGGGCAGTATTCCAACATAACAACCCCAAACACCTCCAAGATGACCACTGCCTTGCTAAAGAAGCTGAGGGTAAAGGTGATGGACTGGCCAAGCATGTCTGCAGACCTAAACCCTATTGAGGATCTATGGGGCATCCTCAAATGGAAGGTGGAGGAGCGCAAGGTCTCTAACATCCACCAGCTCCGTGATGTCATCATGGAGGAGTGGAAGAGGACTCCAGTGGCAACCTGTGAAGCTCTGGTGAACTCCATGCCCAAGAGGGTTAACCTCCCTGGCGGTATGACTGAGTCTGGAATTTATTGCTGAAAGCGGTAATGGTTTTCTGCATGGAGATATGGCGTTATGTACTATAGGCCTGCAATGGTTAGTATCCCTGGCGGTATGATTTTGTCTGATTTTTGGTGCTGAAAGCAGTACAATTATTTTGCATTTATTCAATAATGTAATCAAACCAAAAACGCAGACATTTGCTGAGTTGCAGAATTGTCGCTGTCGTCACTTTCAGTTTCTGATGATAAATTTCCCCAAAAATCAGTATCACTCAATTCTGCAAATGATTCTTATTTACTATCGCTGTTTTCTAGCTGATCAAAAACCACTTTTGACGCAAAGGGACACTTTTTGGCTGCTATGGACATTCTCATGTTTCCAGGCAGAAAGAATGACATATATAATACAAAAGTGCATGCAGGGCTCTGGGCAAACCGCTAGGGACAAAGGGGATGTGAAATGATTTCATACAGTAATGTAATCTATAAGATTACAGTGTACTGTGTGTGTTTCACTTTTTGAATTTCCCGCCGGTCTCCGCCCCCGTGCGACGCGACGCTCGCAGGGAACGGAGCCCGGCACACAGAGACATCGGAGCGGCGGACACAGCCCGCAGACACGCTGACACCGCCGGAGGACATCGCTGGATCCAGGGGACAAGGTGAGTAGCGCTGCCTGGATCCAGCGATGCAAGCCCGAGTGTGGCTCGGGGTTACCACTCTTGGTACTGAAAATCCACCCTGAGCCACACTCGGGAATACCGCCAGGGAGGTTAAGGCAGTGCTGGAAAATAAAAACTAACTTTGGGCCCAATTTGGACATTTTCACTTAGGGTTGTACTCACTTTTGTTGCCAGCGGTTTAGACATTAATGGCTGTGTGTTGAGTCATTTTGAGGGGACAGCAAATTTACACTGTTATACAAGCTGTACACTCACTACTTTACATTGTAGCAAAGTGTCATTTCTTCAGTGTTGTCCTATGAAAATATATAATTTACAAAATTGCGAGGGGTGTACTCACTTTTGTGAGATACTGTATATTGTATATATAATTGTAAACCATATTCAACCATAGGGGGTTGGTTGATGGCATGTTCAGGAAGTATTTAGAGGGCATGTCAGATTCACTTTATTGAATAGAAGCATTTGAACATACCTTTTAATGGCCATATATTAGGTAAGATGCGGTTGGTTAGTATGTGCTGCTTTTTCCTGTTACTGGCCATTATCTTTATTTATCTGATTATTGCTGTCTTAAGGACTGTCTGTAGCTCTGGTAGCCAGAATTACTGATATTCTGTTGAGGTTACCTTTCTGTTTGGGCATTGCAATTAATAAATGACTGAAGTAAATGTGAGTGTGGTGCTGTTATGGATTATACTACTCCATGGAACTATGAGCTTTTACCTATCCATTTTGAGATATATATATATGTTTATATATACAGTATATATTTTTTTCGTACAGCCTGTAATGCTCTCGTACACACTGGTTAACCACTTCAACCCTGGAAGGATTTACCCCCTTAATGACTTGGCCATTTTTTGCGATACGGCACTGCGTCACTTTAACTGACAATTGTTTGATTGTGCGACGTTGTACCCAAACAAAATTGATGTCCTTTTTTCCCACAAATAGAGTTTACTTTTGGTGGTATTTTATCACCTCTGCGGTTTTTATTGTTTGCGCTATAAACAAAAAAAGACCGACAATTTTGAAAAAAAAAACAATATTTTTTACTTTCTGCTATAATACATATCCAAAAAAATATATATATAAAAATACAAATGTATTCATCAGTTTAGGCCAATATGTATTCTTCTACATATTTTTGTTTTAAAAAAATCGCAATAAGCTCAAAAGTTATAGGGACTACAAAATAGGGGATAGATTTTTTTTTTTATTATTGTTTCTACTGGTAGTGGCAGCAATCTGCGATTTTTAGCGGGACTGCGAGATTGCAGCAGACAAATCTGACCCTAAGTGAGACTTGTGGGGGACCAGTGACATTATTACAGTGATCAGTGCTAAAAAAATGCACTGATCAATGTATAAATGACACTGGCAGGGAAGGTGTTAACACTAGGGGGCGATCAAAGGGTTAACTGTGTTCCCTGGGTGTGTTCTAACTGTGTGGGGGATGGGCTCACTGGGACAACACAGAGATCGCTATTCCTGATCACTAGGAACATCAGATCTCCTGCCATGTTGTTTACCTCAGATCCCCGTACTGCCTCTCTGTGGAGCGATCGCGGATACCGCGGAGCGCGCCCACAGTATCCATTGTGTGGAACAACGTACAGGTACGTACTTTTGTGCAATAGTCACCCTGCCGCAGTATATGTGCGGTGGGCGGTCTTTAAGAGGTTAAGGTATATGCCTTTCTTGTATACTTCATATATGTAATTTTCCTTTGGTAGGACTAGTTTATCTCTATCCAGCGGCGAGTGACAGGTAAGGCTCCATTCACATTAATGCGTTTTGTGATGCATTTTACATTTTGCAGAAATGCAGGGAATTTTTTAAACATGGGTTCAATGCATTTTTGTGCCTCTGCGTTTTTGGAAAGGGTCGGGGACTTCTTTTCCCCCCGCAAAATGCAGTGTTTTGCATGTAATAGACTTCAACTGGCATGCAAGAAAAATGCAAGTGCTGTGTTTTTACCACAATTTTACCATGATTTGCATTTTTAATTCTGCGTAACAACCAAATCCCCCCCCCCCCCAAAAAAAAATTTAAAAAACGCAAATCGCTGTAAAATCGCTGTAAATAAACACGGAAAGCAAAGCAAAAAGCACTGTAAAACCACTGAAAAGCAAAATGCATAGATGTGAATCAAGCCTTAGTATTATTTTTGTTTGGGTGCCTGCAGCTTAATTGCTCAGTTAAGAAATTAGAATGTTGCTAATATACTTACCTTTTTAGGCTTTTAGGTCTGATTCACACCTATGCAGGT
>BLSH010420529.1:32853-43479 GCA_018402905.1 Glandirana rugosa
TGGGGGGGGGGGGGGGGGGTCTGGAACCTGAAGACCAGAGTTTCTCAACTAGGGTTCCTCCAGAAGATGTTAGGGTTCCTTGAGCAATGACTAATTTCCGCCTGTGAGATAAGTTTCCACTGACACCATTGATCTTTTTATGGGGGAAATTCTTCCCAATGACCACAAGTGTAAGGAGCATTATTCCCACTGACCATCACACTAATGTATCATGAGTAGGAGATATGGTTATTTTTAGCAGGTTTTCCCTGAGACCAAAAAGATATTTGGAGGGTTCCTCTGTGTTGGAAAGGTTGAGAAAGGATGCTGTAGACCCCTGCTGTAGACCCTTATGGACTTATAGTTGCCAGTTATGGACTTTACTGCCTTTATGGATTACTGCCAGTTTATGGACTTTAAGGAACTATTGCTACCTCTTGTGGACTTACTGCCTAAATGGACTCCAGTCTTGAAAGGATTGTTTTTATGGACTTTGCCATCTGCCTAAGATATAGATACTTTATGGGGTATTAGGGAACTTTATGTAGAAAAGTGTGCAGAAGATGTCTTGAGAACTGTTACTTGTTACTTGCAACTACTTCAGTAAAAGATCTGTATTTGTTCATCTGAATTGCCTGGTCTGAAGTCTCTAAAAGGAGTGCAGCATGGCATATCAAAAGAACAGGGCTAACCACAAGGAGACTGAAGTGAGAGAGGATACAGTACAGAGTCTAATGCTGTTCAGAGGAAGGTAGAGTGCCATTGCTAAAGACTACGGTATTTGTGTCACTTGTTAAATCGGACAACCCGCCTGGAAACGGGTGACATGGCAAAGGTGACGGTTACTCTGGTAGTAAAGGGGTGTTATGCTTGGCCCCTTCATTGGCGGTCATCTCCCCACATACTGGGACTGGATCCGTGGTACAGAGACCCAGTCTGGAGTCATGGGAGAGAGAGAGAGATGTAGAGGGGCCCGAGAAGGAGAACAAGCATGGAGTTATGTAGAAATGTGTTCCCTGTATCCAGCTGTATCATTCAGTGCATTGCCACTGGGAGTGAGGTGACGAGACAGCTGAGTTGGTGGAAGCAGGTACATGCTCCAGAGAGTACTGTCTCAGAAATGCTGCACACCTGGGGAGTGGTGTTTAACAGAAGTGTGTCCAAAGTGCTTAGTGTCAACAGTGTAAAAAGTATGCCACAGATTAAAAGAAGTTAACTGCAAGTGCTGCTAGCTTTTAAGTTTGAGTATTGCCTTAAAGTGGTTGTCAAGGCACAAGGTTTTTTGCGGTAAAACCTTCTGTGTGCAGCAGCCCCCCCCCAGTATTTACTTGAGCCCTCTCGATCCAGCAATGTCCAGGAGAGCCCTGTCTCCATGGGGACTCACACTCCTGATTGGCTTTAGGAAGCAGCAGAAGCCATTGGCTCCCGCTGCTGTCAATCACAGCCAGTGAGCCAATTAGGACATGGAGGGGCGGGGTCAGGCCATGGCTACATGTCTAAATGGACACACAGAGCAGCGGCATGGCTCGAGTGCCCCCATAGCAAGCTACTTCCTGAGAGGGCACTTGGCAGGAGGGAGGGGCCAGGAGCGTTGGCATAGGAACCCTGGAAGAGGAGGATTGGAGCTGCTCTGTGCAAAAAAAAAAAAACTGCACAGAGCAGGTGACTATACCATGTTTGTTTTTTAAATAAAACACAAGACTTTAGTATCACTTTAATGTTGTGTGGTTTACAGTGTCCCCACTAGGAAGCCTTAAGCCCCGCCCTCAGGACCCACAAGGGAAAGTGAAGGTGGTTTTCCACAGAAGGAAAATGGCAACTACACAGAAAATGCAGATGTTCTTGGCTAAGGCCCTGGTTCTCCCATGTAAGAATCTCGTGCACTCACTACTCTCTCCCAGACCCACTTCTCCTCTCTATTTATACACCTGAATAGAAGCAAAATGTCATACCCCTAGAGGGGTTCCACCTTCCATGAAAGAGATATAGCAGGGCCCAACAAGCTTCCGGTTCCCTTTACTTGTGCTTACTGTTATTGTTCTTAGCTGTCTCTGCGGACTACAAAATCATGCCTTCCTATGTATTGAAGAATCAGAGGAGGTTCTGTAGTCCTATCTTGTTTCTGTT
Source organism: Glandirana rugosa (assembly GCA_018402905.1). NCBI lineage: Eukaryota > Metazoa > Chordata > Amphibia > Anura > Ranidae > Glandirana > Glandirana rugosa. The sequence goes on from BLSH010420529.1 coordinate 34,960, forward strand.
GTCCTGATACAGAAGGGTGAGTGAGCATTTTCATACTAGGACAGGAACTGTGTTACTGCCAGGATCGCCAGGTGAAAATAAACTGAAAAAAGAAAACTAATACACTCACCATATCAAAATACTTGAAGCTGCAATTTATTATAGTTTTGGTTTTGGTTTTAGCTATGCTTTCAATTTAAAATAAGGTTTCCAATCAATGCAGCACAAGGCAGTTTGGAGTGAATGTTTTTTTTTTTGCCCTGGCGTGAACTCAGCCATTCAACTCAACACAATTCAACAACGCTGGGCATCAGGCAGTATCAGTGGTGTATGCCAGGATCTCTCTTTTGCTGCTCAAGTGCCCTTAGTTGACTAAAAAGTAAACAGCTCTCCAGCATGTTACAATTATTAAACACATTTCAATAGGCAGAACTTAATAAAACTCAGCCCATTATAAATCACGCTCAAGTGTTGCTTACTACATTTGGTTAGAGCTCATGCTATGGAGTTTGAAAATGGAAAATACCTGGAAAATACCTGGCATCAATTTAGGGCTTTAAAACTATGAAGGCATTGAAGGCAAAACCTGAACAGCTGAAAGAATTATTTATGTGGAAGTTGCAGGGTCCTGGTATGCAGTGAGCTATATGTTACCAGCCACCATCCTAATTATGTACCTGCTTCACTCCGAGACTTGTAAAACATTCTAGCATGACGTCAGCTCTGTGCATTGAAAAATACTTCATTTTTTATTTTCTTACAATTTATTGCAGAATACTAGCAGCACTGTTTTCCACTGCATCTTTTTTCCTATGTGCTTTTTATATTTTCACGATACTTAGGTAAGGGATAACATTGCAACCAGATGCTTTTTACTAAGTTAGTTACCATTACCGGATGGGCACCTATTTGTTTATTTGATCGACAGTGTAAGAAGCTAAGGTCACTAATCCATATAAACCCATCAGAATTTACCTGAACTCAGACACTTAAATCAAATATGTTGTTGCACATCCTTTGATGTAAAAAAGTTGAATAACTTTTTATATTTTTGACTTTCAAATAAATAATACCCGGTGATTCTGCCAGCAAGGTGTGACCACAAGCAATTTCTTTTTGAGGGTGAGGACCTTTGCATTTCCCCAAAATCATGGAAGTAAAACTATGATGATCAGCTGCTGCTGGAGCGCCCACTTTACTATTAAAAAAAACAACAGAAGCAAAAGAAAGCTGGATCTCCAGTTGAAAAAGAAAGCCTACAAAAGAAAACAAATGCAGCCATCACATCTAAAAATTGGTAAGCTGCAATATAATAAATGTTTGCTTTTGGCTTTATCAGTGTTTTTTTTTTTTTTTCAATAAATCAGAGCGTGCTAAAGCCTTTTTTATGTATTAGGTCTTCAGAAGCTGTGATTGGACTCACAGTATGTTTATTATCTTCGTTTCACTAGAGAGCAGAGCAGAGAGAATATCCTGCCATGATAGAAAGCTCTTTTAGGACTGTTCACCGCAATGAGAGATCTATTATGTAAGGCAGTACTTATGAAGGACTTCAAGTGGTAAGTTCTTTTATTATGATGGTAAATAGGAATACAAACTGTGGGTAACATTAAAAAATCAGAATAGTTAATTTTTTATTTTATTTTTGCCTATCATGATTCCTGACTCTGTTCCTGTCCACCTAGACTCGGGTGACCAGATGTCCCCTGTTTTAGGGACTATTCCGCAATTTTAGGGATCTTTGCCTGGAAAAAAATGTCCCTGGATAAAATAATTTCTTTCCAGCTTTGGCTCAGCCAACTGCAGGGTAATCCATCTTAATAACAATTTTGTGATTAGCCTGCAGCAGAAAGAGGGAGAAGTGCAGTGTGTCTGTTCTCTGCTGTGTCTTGGGTTTTCGATGATGTCACATAGCGATATCACGTGGTCTACTTGTTTCCCCTTTTTTGGCTTGTGTAGACTTTTTTGCGGGAGGTAAGGATATGGATTATTTGCTACTTTGTCCTTCTTTGTGATGGTGACCCCCAATGTACAACTGGACCTGGAGCCAGAAAGTCAACACTACACTCGGGTGCAGGGCCAAGACAAGGGGGTGGTGCACGTTATGCACGTTTGACCCAGAGCAAAAAAGGCTGAGATGTTTTTAAACCATAACCCTTTAAGGCTCTCCCACTGTTAGCACAATTTCACCACACCCAACAAATGGTGTAGCATACTTTATGTGCCGCTATTATCCCTGCCCCACCCCAAATAAAAGTGAGCATTGTCAGCAGGGTGTCCTTAGGTATCAATTTGAAAATCCGGTCCCCTTAACGTAGACCTTTTAGGTGTTCCTGCCCAATTGTGTGTGCTCCAGCTCCTCCTGCTGCATTCTTAGTAATATAAAACAAAAAAATCCAGAAGCCTGCAGCAGAAAGAGGGATGGGTGGGGTGTGCCTGTGTTCTGCTGTGTCTGGGGTTTCCAATGATGTCACATAGCGAAATCACATGGCCTACCCGTTCCCTTCCTTTTTCGGCTAGTGTAGACCTGTTTTGCAGGATAAAAGGATATGGATTATTTGCTGCTTTGCTTTTCTTTGTGATGGTGACCCGAAATGCACAACTGGACCTGGAGCCAGTAAGTCAACATTACACTCGGGTACAGGGCCAAGACAAGAAGGTGGTGCAAGTTATGCACTTTTCACCCAGAGCAAAGAAGGCTTTGGTGTTTTTAAACCATACCCTTTAAGGTTCTCCCACTTTTTGCACAATTTTACCACACCCATTTGGTGTAGTGTGCTTTACATGCCACTATTATCTCTGCTCCATGCTCCACCCCCCAATAAAAGTGGGCATGGTCAGTAGGGTGTCCCCAGATTTCATTGTGAAAAACTGGTCACCTTAACCTAGACCTTTTAAATGTTCCTGCCCAATTTTGTGTGCTCCAGCTCCTCCTGCTGCATTCTCAGTAATATCAAAACAAAAATCCAGAAGGGATGTAGGCAGGTGTCTACATTGTACTTCATTATTCTTTTTTATGTGTAGTGCGCCTTTATTAATTTGGCTGATGTGTACAGGGTTAATGTTATATCAGAGCATGTTTTCCCTTGTGTGTGTGAGTTACATTCTTTATGGAGGCCATATATACCAGGGAAGTGGACTTTGTGAGGGAGTCTGGTATGGGAAGCAAGCAGAGAGGACCAGCCTGATATGTAGTCTGTCACCCCCATAGCAGCACCCTTAAATGGGGCCCAGTTAAAGCAATGTGGGAGTGGACTCTGATGTAAGGAGCTGTCTCTCTATGAGGTATGAGGAGCACCACTGTTGCGTACCACCTTCATTGCAACAGCACAGCCAAATCTTCAGCCATGTTCTCTAGACAGCAAGTTATTGTATGCATTGGATTACCATGTGAAGTTGCAGAAATGTTTATCTCAACTGTAATGTATGATTGATCTGTGAAAAAATGAGTTTGTGTCTAAGACGAAGTTGTCTTCTCTTTATTCAGAATTGGAGAATAACATAAAGAGTGTGGTAATATGTGATTATGGTGCAGAAGTATAGGAAAGTGAAGCGTTAAGCCATAAGTAACATTCTAGGTTGAACAAGGAAACAAATGTGAACATTACAGATAACCTTTATGGTTATGAAGAGTGTGCAAATGAGGTAGGAACAGCCAGCTGACAGAGGAATAGGAGACATTGGCAGGTGTTAGAGACTGTAGCGAGGAGGTAGTTTTATACTTTCTGCACCTCCTTATAGAGGTAGGGTCTCCATAATGGAGCCCACTGAGATACACTATCCTCATAAGGACCAGGCCTGGAGTCACATTGTGCAAGGCCTTGCAGAGTAAATCATGGTGGCTTCTCTCTGGGCCTGTGGGTGGAACATGGCGAAAAGTGTTGAATGGTGAAGTAAAGTGAGCTGTGTTTGGTGTCACTTTATGAAACTTAGTACAAGAACAGGTGTCCGAGTGTGCAACAGTAATCTGGCCTCTGGTCTGAAGGTGACACTCTTCTGTGAAAAAATTGTGTGAAGAAAGAATTCATGACTAGTAACTCCCTCAAGTGCCTCCAGGAGGCAGCCTGTTAAAGAGGACCTCCCCAACAGGGAGAGTGGGAATGCTCAAAATAACCAATAACCACAGCAGATGTGCAGACCTCAGAATAATAAACAGCCTGATGGTTTAAATCTCCAACATCTACCAAATACTGAAATCTTGTTTTTTTAGTGTATTAACCCTTTAAGCTCTGACAAGTTCAATGAGCTGTCTGTTTATTTCAGGTACTTATATAGCGCTGTCAATTTACGCAGCGCTTTACTTATATATTGTACATTCACATCAGTCCCTACCCTCAAGGAGCTTACAATCTAAGTTCCCCAACTCACATTCGTACATATACTAGGGCCAATTTAGACAAGATCTAATTAACCTACCAACATGTCTGGCATGTGGGAGGAAACCCACGCAGGCACAGGGAGAACATGCAAATTCCGGGCAGGTAGTGTCATGGTTGGGATTCAAACCAGCGACCCTTTTACTGCCAGGTGAAAGTGCTATCCACTACACCACTGTGCCGCCCAATGCTTCTACATTGCAAAAGGTGATAGATCCTTGAATTAGTCAGAACATTTGTTCCAGACTGGCACTGCAAAGCATTATTGTTAATAAAAATGTGATAAATTCACCTATCAGTAACAAAAAGATTTAGAGCTGGACTATTAACAGAGATCCATAGGACAAGGTTATCATTCTGTTAGGGCATATTTGTTGAGTGTAGCATCACAAAGAGCTGTAAGCTACTATCACAGCAGGTACCAGTGACTGATTTGAAGAAGGGTGTTGTATTCAATGGATTGTATTCAATCAGACCTATAAAAATCAATATCTGTCATAGAAGTTTTTATTTACTGTACCACAGTACATTGAATGCACGGTATTCCTTGCAGACAAAAAATGGGCAACTTTATATAGAAAAATAACATGTTTACACCATAAAGCATTCAAGTCACCATTGCTTGCAGGTTGTATATTATATAACACATTGGGTAAAGGGAAACTATAATGATTTTTGGTAAATTGTATTTCACAATGTGAAGGTTTACATGTTTGCAAAATTACATTTCTTAACTTTTAATTTTATGCATAAGACCAACATTTTACAAATAAACAATACACATTGCTTTCATGATACTTATGTTGCAGAGCACGCTGGAATGTTTTCTAAGAAAGTCCAGCACTAACGCAGTGGCGGCTGCTCCACTAGGGGCACTGCCCCCCTAATCCATGCGCTCGGCCACTAATCTACATGCAGGGCGCTGGACGCATGGATTCCAATGGGTTTTTTTTTTAAGCACATGATTAGAGCCTGAGGCTCTAATTTTCTTCAAAAAAGGGTGGGCTCACCCAAATGTATGACAATAGCGAATTAATATTCGCTATTGTCCTGCTTCTCCTCCCGGCCAATTAGGAAGCAGGTCTTAAGACCCGTTTGGCCTAGAGGAGAAGCGATCATATTGGCTGGTACCTGGAGCAGGGAAGATGTATGGGGAGATCCGGGAGATGACCGCTCTGCATCGCTGCCAAGAGCTTGACCGCGTGAGTACCACCTACCGAGGGGGGATCGGGTGGTTTGTTTGCCCCCCCCACGGCTGGAGCACCAGCTGGCACTGCACTTACGTTTCATTTGCTGACTTAGTCGTACACGGAGTAAATTTATTTCCTGCAACCACAGACAGTGTTAATGTGGGAATCCCTCCTGCCGGGCCATTGTCTTCTCTTGGCGGGGGGGACCTTTCTCGCCGGGAGAAGACAGTGATTATTGCTAGCGGCTATAGCAGCCGCTAGCGATAATCGAAAGAGAATCCTACAGGCTGGTTGTACCCAAGTTGATCTATCAATCAACTTGGTACATTCAGCCTGCCCATTAACAGTATAGCTAGGTATGGGCCTATATGAGCCATTAGAAGGAAAGGGATCCTGGGGTGCCCCACAGCTGACTTATTCAACGGTGGGACCTGAATAGATCTGAATAGCAAGAGATCAAATTACAAAGGCTATTCACAAAATCTTGTGAGTTGTGCCTCTCATCTGTTGCAAGGTATGACATGTGTACTTTTAACGTTAAGACCCAATATCAGTAGGTGTGGATACAACTTGGTGGCTATTGAACCTTACATATAATAGTAAAAGTGATAGAGCTTAGAGGCGAGCCCAGAGGAAAGGAAATGCATTGGATAGTTGCCTGCGATTTCTCTAAAGCCATGATGTTATAACCCACACCCATTGTCCACCTATGCCCTGAATGCTGTCTAGCAAGCAAACCTTTCAATATGTAAGACTTGGCTTTGGCCTGGAGCAGAATGCCATCCATATTTCTTACAGGAGCCACATACTGTAGAATGCTGCATACTATGGCTGCCATGAGTTGAAGTGATAGGTTTACTCATAGGGTTGGCATTTTCAGCCTCGTGATTGATGCTATGGGGAGAAGCACTAACTACTGTAAATGTTGGAAATATTTCAAAATGACAAGTTATGGTTATTTAAATATTTTTAACTGTTATGACTTCTCATACAGGTACCTAATAGTAGATGAAGTATGGCCTATAATCAGTTTATTTATTGGCATGCCAGTGGTTTAATTTAAATTTAAATCCACCTTTCTTTTGCTGAATGCTTTTTTGGGGGCCTATTATTCAGATGTTCTATGCCCAGATATAGCAAGGCAACTGGCATTTTCAAAGTGAAACCAAGTCACCTTTAAAAATCACTAGTAAACATATACATGTATTAGGCATACCTCCTAATTGTCCCGATTATCCCATCTCTCCCAGAATGTGAAGTAAGTCCTGGCATCCTGCAGACCCACCCTATGTCCTTGCACCAGGTGCAAGAATGCATGCTCTAGCACCTGGTACCAATATCAAAACTAGATATTTGGGGGGAACACACTGCCAAACGCATGGTGCTGCTCGTAACGACCAACAGACAAAAATTGTATAAAAGTTACAGCGCACACATGATACATACTCCTGTCAGGCTATTTTAAAAAGCATCTAAAAGGTATGTAGCAAAAAATGCAAAAATACGGGAGTTTGGTCACACTGAATGGCCATGAAGTGCTTAAGCCCATTGACTGCTGCAAAGTACCCCGTTACCAATGGGAACCTACACTGACCTTAGAGTGAATGCTCATATCTCTTAAACCATGGAAGCTAACGCCTCTCTTTATGGGAGACCAGAGGACACATCCCATGGATCAGGTGGACACTGATTGGGGCTAATTAAGGAGGATGGGGTTCACCAACCCAAACAGGTCTGGTCAGGACCCAAGCATAAAGCATACAACAAAACTAGATATTTGGGGGGAACACCCTGCCAAACGCATGGTGCTGCTCGTAACGACCAACAGACAAAAATTGTATAAAAGTTACAGCGCACACGTGATACATACTCCTGTCAGGCTATTTTAAAAGCATCTAAAACGTATGTAGCAGTGTAGGTTCCCATTGGTAACGGGGTACTTTGCAGCAGTCAATGGGCTTAAGCACTTCATGGCCATTCAGTGTGACCAAACCCCCGTATTTTTGCATTTTTTGCTACATACGTTTTAGATGCTTTTAAAATAGCCTGACAGGAGTATGTATCATGTGTGCGCTGTAACTTTTATACAATTTTGGTACCAATATCAGATGCCTATCACTCTGCAAGCCACTCCCCATCAGCACTGACCTCAAATCGCCCCCCCCCCCCCATACATCACTTACTAAGCCATTCCCCTTCAAATTATCATTGATCACCCTCATGAATTTAATGCTGTACCCACACCAGATATTCCTTCCTCAGCCTCTCGCCGCACCTCACTCACTTCCTACCCCAAAATACATTACCCTCCATCCTCTCACTGCAATTCACTCCCTGTGCATCATTTTCTTGGGGTTTGAAGGGTGTAGGGTTAAAGGGAGGCAGTAAGTGCAGGAAAATGGAACAGTGTGCAGGATTAAAGCATAGCAGGGTGCGGGGTTAAAGAAAACAGTGTGTGCAGGAAGTGGGGACAGTGTGTGCAGGAAGGACAGTGTGTGCAGGAAGGAGGGCAGTGTGTGCAGAAAGGGGGGGGGGGGGCAGTGTGTGCAGAAAGGGGGGACAGTCTGTGCAAAAAGAAGGACAGTGTGTGCAGGAAGAGGAACAGTGTGTTCAGGAAGAGGGACAGTGTGTGCAGGAAGAGGGACAGTGTGTGCAGAAATGGGGAACAGTGTGTGCAGGAAGAAGTACAGTGTGTGCAGGAAGGGGGTGCAGTGTGCAGGAAGGGGGACAGTGTTTAGGGTTAAAGTGGAGCAGTAAGTGCAGGAAAAGGGGGCAGTGTGTAGGGTTAAAACAGGGCAGGGTGTAGGGTTAACGAAGAGGACAGTGTGTTTAGGAAGTGGGGACAGTGTGTGCAGGAAGAAGGACAATGTGTGCAGGAAGGGGGCAGTGTGTGCAGGAAGAGGGGCAGTGTGTAGGGTTAAAGTGGGGCAGTGTATGCAGGAAGGGGGGCAGTGTGTAGGGCTAAAGTGGGGCAG
>BLSH010420529.1:43489-59796 GCA_018402905.1 Glandirana rugosa
ATGTGGGACGAGACGAAATAGGGATATGTGACGGGGAAAAGGACGTGAATGCAGTGTGTGCAGGAAGGGGGGCAGCATATAGGGTTAAAGGGAGGCAGTAAGTGCAGGAAAAGGGGCAGTGTATAGGGATAAAGCAGAGCAGGGTGTAGGGTTAAAGAGGAAGACAGTGTGTGCAGGAAGGAAGACAGTGTGTGCAGGAAGGGGGACAGTGTGTGCAGGAAGAAGGACAGTCTGTGCAGGAAGGGGGGACAATGTGTGCAGGAAGAAGGACAGTGTGTGCAGGAAGAGAGACAGTGTGTGCAGAAAGGGATAAAACAGTGTGTGCAGGAATAAGTACTGTGTGTGCAGGAAGGGGGGACAGCGTGCAGGAAGGGGGACAGTGTGTGCAGGAAGGTGGACAGTGAGTAGGGTTAAAGTGGGGCAGTGTATGCAGGAAAGGGGACAGTGAGTAGGGTTAAAGTGGGGCAGTGTATGCAGGAAGGGGGACAGTGAGTAGGGCTAAAGTGGGGCAGTGTATGCAGGAAGGGGGGCAGTGTGTAGGGTTAAAGTGGGGCAGTGTATGCAGGAAGGGGGGCAGTGTGTAGGGCTAAAGTGGGGCAGTGTATGCAGGAAGGGGGACAGTGTGTAGGGTAAAAGTGGGGCAGTGTATGCAAGAAGGGGGACAGTGTGTGCAGGGGAAAATGAGGGCAGTGTGTAGGAAGGATGGGACAGTGTGTGCATGGGATGCATTTCATTTGGGATAAATCCCAGGTTTTGTTTGTTTCTTGATTCTACTCAGACTATTAAACCACAACCAATTTTAGTGTAATTTAACCACACCCATTTTTTGCCGAAGCAAGCAGAGCAGGCCAATCTCTAGGTTGTAAGTCCTCAATGTTTTTCACCATAATGCATTCTAATTAAGCTGGTCCCTGCTTATCCATCTATGGCTAGTTTCTCACTATAGGCCTAAAATTGTATCTTGCAGTCCTTTGCAGCTGGATGTTTGTTGAAAAAAATGATCAAGAAGTAATCATAAAAATAGAAATGGTTGCAGTTTGCACTGGGGGCACATAGATAAATCACATTGTTACACTTGCTCTTCCCAATGCAGAAATCTTGTGGTCATGGATATCAAAAAATGCAAAGTTCTGTGATTATTAGAGGAGCATGTTTAGCACAGATCTATGGAATTATCACTGACTGCTCTAAGTAACACATCCCTACAGCTTTTAATTTATCCTACTAAATCATCTGTAGCCATGCCCCCGTAGGGGTTGCTGGAAGTTATGGTTCACCTGTCACTCTGCCCTCAATCACACATGTCCTTGCATCCAGAGTCAGAAAGAGCAGGCCGATACTTGTGTTTTTTTTGTTTTTATTAGGGGATTTAACTTGGATGGGTATAGGGTAATTATGGGATGCCCAGCGGATTAAACAGTTTTTGAATGGGACCATCTATATACATTTCAGTATATACACTTCTCCTCTTCCTCCAGCACAACACTTGCTTCTCAATCTACACTTCTTCCTCCAGCACAACACTTGCCTCTGGCCGAGCTAGCACATGGTGAGGTCTGCTCTCAGTTTAGCATTGCCTCAGTGAACTACCCATTACAGACAGGGACTGCAAGCCCCTTAGTGTAGCAAAAGTAGAAGTGTGCTTGTTAGCCTTGGTGGACTACTGCACCCAGTCCATCCTCTTCGGGTCCTGCCAGACCCTGGACGCAACGACCCATTACACTGCCCAGTGACACTACAGTCCCAACTGGCTCTTGCACCCTTCCCAGACTGTCTCTCACCCCAATCTGCTCCAGTGTGCATCCTCCAGTTTCCCAGGGTGTGTATCACTCATGGACACCTGACAATCACTTTTAGTTCCTCTCTTGGAGATCTTTCTGGATTGTACTCTCCCGCTGTCCTCCACTTGCTCTCTCCCTTGTGCCTCTGTTCCAGGATCTCCATAATTCTCCTGGATGCATCCGAGCCCCAGGCCGAAGTCCCCCCCTCCCAGACTGGGGGCTCTCTCAAGGCCCCTGACAGCCTCAGTACTCCATCTCCATCTCTTCCAACCAAACTCTCCTCCCTGGCTGGGCTGACCCCCATGTATTTGAGGAAGCCTGCCTCCTGCCAATCCAGAGTTGGGGATTGGTCAGGGTTCCCCAAACACCCCAGGCAGCTCCACCTCTCTTCCCCACCCTTCTTTCTAGAACCCTCTAGAAGCAAAGGGGAGGAAACCAAGAGGTGTCACCACCTGTGAGTCACCAGCCACTCCCTTGCCTAGAATCAAAACAATTAGGCCTGACTTCTAGTCATGCCTGACTAAATTTACCTCACCTAACACAAAAATCTCTCTAAGCACCTACCTTTATGTGCTCAAATATCCAATCTACTAAAATAGTTACTAAAAAAGACCACGCTGGTAGTTTAGATGTCCTTGTTTAAAGAGGAGCTCTGTTTTAAACAAAAATGTTAATAAAGTCTATAATTACAGAACTCTTTAGGTCTCTAAATACACTATATTACCAAAAATATTGGGACACCTGCCTTTACACACACATGAAATTTAATGGCATCCCAGTCTTAGTCCGTAGGGTTCAATATTGAGTTGGCCCGCCCTCTGCAGCAAAACCAGCTTTAACTCTTCTGGGAAGGCTGTCCACAAGGATTAGGAGTGTGTCTGTGGGAATGTTTGATCATTCTTCCAGAAGTGCATTTGTGAGGTCAGGCACTGATGTTGGATGAGAAGCCCTGGTTTGCAGTCTCCGCTCTAATTCATCCCAAAGGTGTTCTATTGGGTTGAGGTCAGGACTCTGTGTAGGCCAGTCAAGTTCTTCCACCCCAAACTCGCTCATCCGTGTCTTTATGGACCCGACTTTGTGCACTGTTGCGCAGTCATGTGACTGTGAGCCAGACCTTCTCGTCCACATAAGTGCCTGACCTTACAAATGTGCTTCTGGAAGAATGGTCAAACATTCCCAGAGACACACCCCCAAACCTTGTGAACAGCCTTCCCAGAAGAGTTGAGGCTGTTATAGCTGAAAAGGGTGGGCCAAGTCAATATTGAAAAGGAAAAGAAAAAATCCTTAAGGCGCTTCCTTGCAGGTTGTGGGGCTGTGTGGTGAATCACACTGCTGGGGATAGCAGATATTGAACCAGGGGATGAGTGGAATATACAATATGACAGATCCTGGGACGTTCCAAGTTAAAAAGCATAAAAAGTTTATTGAGATTAGTAAAAAGGCAGCACTTACATGTCAGAGCTTCCAGTCGCTCCTGAGGACTGGGACAAAGGTGTTCCAGGTTGGAGGGGTCTCTCCTGTGGAGCACTGGAAGGAGATGTCTGGGGCTGGATGGTAGATCTGCCAGCTCCTGGTAGCTGACAGGCTGTGGGGGAGCACTCACCAGTGTTCACTGGGTGGCTCCTAGGGACCGGGTAGGTCAGTCTCTGTGCCGGGGGGTGACCCTGTGGAGGCGCTGCCCGCGATGATGTCGCTTGCTGGGCTGTGCAGGCCAATGTTGGGTTAATGGACAGAGGGTGCTTCGGATGAGCACTGACGTGCAGTGCGGCTTTGGAGGAAAAGCTGTTCCTGTTACATGTAAGTGCCGTCTTTTTACTCAATAAACTTTTTATGCTTTTTAACTTGGAACGTCCCAGGATCTGTCATAATGTATATTCCACTCATCCCCTGGTTCAATATCTGCTATCCCCAGCAGTGTGATTCATCACACAGCCCCACCACCTGCAAGGAAGCGCCTTAAGGATTTTTTCTTTTCCTTTGCACATGACTTCGCTCCATCCCCAGAGCTCATCCGGGCAGCACACCAAGCAGGACAGTGACTTTCCATTATTAACTTAAAAAATCTGATTAGCGCCTATCCTACTGTTCCTTCTTTCTTTCAACTCATTATTGAACCCTACAGTCTAAGACTGGGATGAAATTAAAGTTCATATGCATGTAAAGGCGGGTGTATACCCTGTTAGAGCCCTATTCCAGCCACAATTTGTTTTTGTAGCTTTGAACAGAGTAGAGGAAAGGGTTAGAACCTCTGTCGACTCACTGATTCCTTTCTTTGTTGCCTGGAACTGCTCTTTAATTATACAAGTATTAGATTACATGACTTTATGAACAAAAGTGGAGCTGGCTTGTTGCCCATAGTATCCAATTCAAATGTTTCTCTCCTATCTTTTATATAGTATTTCAGAATAAATGTGATAATCTGATTGGTTGCTACAAGCAATTTTAAAGCTTTCCATTGCTACAGATAAGACCAACAAAAAGGTCATGGAAATAGTTTTATTGTAAGAATTGTTAGACTAAATTGGTTTGAGTCAGTTATGGAAAGCCATTTGGATTTTAGAGGCATCAGATGCTGCTATGTGTATTTTTAAAGCTGAACTCCATGCAAAGAACTAAATACACAGATGGAATATATATATTGGATTTATCTGCTGAAGGATTGCATTGCTTTCCATTCATTCCTGATATTTAAAGAACTCTGTCACTCAGCACAACCATTTACTGTGCATACAGTCCCACGGGAGCACCAAACAAACATCCAAAAGTCGAATGTAATATAATGACAAAATTGATTCATAGCAGAATAAAGGCAACGCGTTTCAGAAGCCAAACACACAATGAATGGCTTTATTCTGCTATGATTTGATCAATAAATTACCTTAGACTTCTGGACATATGTTTGGTGCTCTCATTGGATTGTATATATAAGGATTCTGAACACTGAGACTGTCCCACGCTCCTAGGGGTGGTCGCCATTTTGTGGTGTGCTGCCGAACCAGAGCAAGTGTGCCCTGTAGCAATTTCAGTGACCCTCAGAAAATCTGAATCCAGTGCCCCTTTTATTCTTGGGTTTGGACCCAGCACAACCCTGTCTGGCAGGACAAGAGACCTAATTAGTTAAGTAACATTTACAGGCCTTGTCCCTCCCCCAGTCTGTGACTGGACAGAGATGTTGAAGCAACAGACTGAGGAGATCTTCCCTCTTATCAGCATGTTGACACAATTTAATTAAATGGCTCCTTGTGCTGTTTCTCCCAGTCAGAGATCCTCTGTACTGACAGGTGAAGTGAGTAACATTGATTATCTTGCTAGAATGACATCTGAAAGTAGGTGGGATGTATAAGGCAGCAAATAAATGTTGTCCATGAAGCTGATGTGTTGAAAGCAGAAAAAATGGGCATCAGAGTTTGTTGTGTATGGGGCTTCATAGACGCAGACCAGTCAGGGTGCCCATGCTGACCAATGTCCACAGAAAAAAGTGCATACAACAGGCATGTGAGCTTCAGAACTGAACCACAGAACAATGGAAGAAGGTGGCCTGGTCTGATGAATCACATTCTCTTCTACATCATGTGGATGCCCAGTGTGTGTACATCACTTATTGGGAAAGAGGTGGCATCAGGATACAGTGTGAGAAGCAGTTTAATGCTTTGGGCAATGTTCTGCTGGGAAACCTTGATCCTGCCATTCATGTGTAAGTTACTTTGACAAGTACCACCTACCTAAGCACTGTTGGTGACCAAGTAAACCTTTTTGTGGAAACATATTCCTTGATGGCAGTGGGCTCTTTCAGCAGGATAATGTTCCCTGCCACACTGCAAAAATGGTTCAAGAATAGTTTGAGGAACACAACAATGAGTTTGAAGTGTGGACATGGCCTCCAAATTCTCTAGATCTCAGTCCAATGAACATCTGTGAGAAGTGCTGGAAAAACAAGTTTGACCGATGGAGGCCCCACCTCGCAACCTACAGGACATATTACTGACCAATTTGTGCCAGATACCACAGAATACCTTTAGAACTTTAGTAGTGTCCATACCACAATGGGCCAGGGCTGTTTTGGTGGCTAAAGGGGGACCTCCTCAAAATTAGGTGGGTCATCATAATGTTTTGGCTTTAAATGGTTATGGCTTTTAAAGCGGTTGTACACTTACAAGAAAAAAAACAACCTGTAAGGCAAAGTCATAATGAGCTAGTATACACTGCATACTAGCTCATTATGATATACTTACCTCAGAACGAAGATCCGACATGTGGATGCCCGGTGTGTACATCACTTATTGGGAAAGAGGGGGCATCAGGATACAGTGAGGGAAGCAGTTTAATGCTTTGGGCAATGTTCTGCTGGGAAACCTTGATCCTGCCATTCATGTGTAAGTTACTTTGACAAGTACCACCTACCTAAGCACTGTTGGTGACCAAGTAAACCCTTTTGTGGAAACATATTCCTTGATGGCAGTGGGCTCTTTCAGCAGGATAATGTTCCCTGCCACACTGCAAAAATGGTTCAAGAATAGTTTGAGGAACACAACAATGAGTTTGAAGTGTGGACATGGCCTCCAAATTCTCTAGATCTCAGTCCAATGAACATCTGTGAGTGCTGGAAAAACAAGTTTGACCGATGGAGGCCCCACCTCGCAACCTACAGGACATATTACTGACCAATTTGTGCCAGATACCACAGAATACCTTTAGAGCTTTAGTAGTGTCCATGCCACAATGGGCCAGGGCTGTTTTGGTGGCTAAACATAGAAACATAGAAAAGTGACGGCAGAAAAAGACTGAGTAGTCCATCGAGTCTGCCCCTTTTTATTTATTTACTTATTTTTAATTTTTTTTTTTTTTACATTAACTTTGTTGCCTGATTATAGATTTATGTTTATCCCAAGCATGTTTGAAGCCATTTACTGTTGACTGTCTCACAACCTCTGTTGGTAGTTTATTCCAATCATCAACCACCTAAAGGGCAACCTCCTCAAAATTAGGTGGGTCATCATAATGTTATGGCTTTAAATTGTTGTTATGGCTTTTAAAGCGGTTGTACACTTACAAGAAAAAAAAACAACCTGTAAGGCAAAGGCATAATGATCTAGTATACACTGCATACTAGTTCATTATGATATACTTACCTCAGAACGAAGATCCGACAGGGCCGCTCGGTTCCCGCAGAGGGAGCTGACATCTTCCCTTGGGGGTCCCTTCTGGGTTTGTGGCTCCTGAGCTGTGTGTGGCCGGAGTTGCGAGACGTCACTCCTGTGCATGCACGCAGGAGCCCTACTTTCTGGAAAGGTCCTGGCGCAATACGGTGGGTCTTCACCAGGTCTTCACTGCGCATGCACCGCTGACGTCAGCGGCTGCATGCAAGGTGAATAAGGCTTAACTGTAGGTAAAAATGACAGTTGCGGGAAACAATCACTTTAATTGTTGCTTTAAATTGTATATCTTATATTTTATGGGCCACAGACGTTTAATTTTGATGTATCCTAATACTGTATATTATTTTTCTATGCTGGTAAAGATAACTGCATAAAATAAATAAAACATTCTACATATTTATTTTTATTTAAAAAAGAATGCTAAAACTGGCCAGCAGGAAAAAAGATTCCTTTCTACACCTCCACAACCAGATGTACAAAGCAGGCTTGGCTTATTTGAAGAAAGTTACGTTTTTTTATGTAAGGAGGAAAATCACCAGGTCCTTGGTTTCCGATATTCCGTAAGCCCTTTGAAAATATTTAACATCGCTGGTCACCAGAAGAAGAAGCTGAATACCAGATTTCTAATTGTGTCTCCACAGAAACTTTCCTCTAATTTCTCGTTGCTAACTCGCATTCTTTAGGTCCCTTGGCTCCAATCCCAACACTGCTCTGTTTCACAAAGAAAAGAATTTGCCTTTTTTCCCCCCTCAACATGCAAGGTCCTTTTTTATTTCAAAGTAAGCTACTTGAATGACTGACTATTCACAGTGTGCAGAATGAGGCCTCTCCAGCGCACTGCGCTATAGTGAATGCCGTGTGTGCTTATAAAGGCCGCTTGAAGGCAGCCCTCCACACACTGGCCGGGGCAGCGTACACAAGTCCCCCCGACCTATCCATCTGTATGCAAATCTCTGCAGACTAAGTAAACTTTCATAAAAAATGTTCTGCTCTCTCTTTTATGTGTGTTTAGCAATTATTGCAGCACATTGGCCCTTTGTGTCATATTATTGCGCTTTGTATGCAGAAGGGACTTCGTGGCACCTGCACTTCTAGGTGGCAGATGGCATATCTTGGCAGCATTGAGTCGGTTCTTCTTAACGCAAGCAAAACCACAAACCCGGCGTTTATTAATTCTTCGAATGAAAAAGGCATTAAGCGTAGATTACCAATAGCCTGGAAAGCAAAAGAAAGGGAAAAAAAGGAAGTAGAAATGTTATAAAAAGGATAGATCAAAAGACATGAAAAGATAAAGAGACAACAAGAGATGCAAAAGATAAAAAGGACTGAAATAAATAGGAAGCAAAGAAAAAGAGATTTACAATAAGAAATAAGAAAGAAAGAAAAAAAAGGAAATAAAGGAAGGAAGGAATATGTTAAGTCACCAAAAATTTCAACCAAGTCATTTAAATCACAATTTTTTTCCCCACAGCGACTTGCAATGTCTGGGGTACCTAATGTAATGCAGCTTGTTTTTACTCCATCCACCTCCACTAACTGGTTCTTCTACCCAAACAGTCCCATACTACTGTAGCATTGCAGGAGAGCCTCCTATGTGGCTGCCCCATCATAGCCCAGCTTGCCCTATTGTGCCTTGCACTGCTAAAGCCCACTTTTTATTGTGTAGACCCTGCCTTAAGCTGTCCCTGCCTTAGGTGTCTAGATCTACCTAGTCTAAATTTAGTGTTTGCTGCAAGGCTGTTTATGGCTTTTATAGGCTTCTGCTAAGCCCAAGGACATTGTTTGCTTCTGCCTGCTACTGTTGCGTGTTCTGCAGGAGGAATGGTGAGAAGATACAATGTATTGGTTTATGAATATTTATTCTGCCCTGGCTGTTCACCAAGGCATTTATGCCTAGAAGGGTCTAGGCACTGTTGAAGATGTGTGTGTAGCAGGGTTCTGTGCATTCCCTCCTAGGCTTTGCCTGAAGAAATTGTAGTTATGGAAGGTCCTTTCCTCTCAGGTTGCTGTCTGGAGAGCATGTAGCTTCAGAGAGATCCATTCCATGTCTCCCAGGCCTTTTGCTTGGAGAAGGAGACCTGAGCCAAGAAAGGAATGTGTTGTTCTCCTAGCTGCCCATTTCAGCCTAGATTGTCCTAAATTGGGCAGTAAAGAGAAAAAAAACATCTGAGAGGTGCTGGGACTTTGATGTGAGTTCAAAGTAGTGAGAGGACAAAAACATTTGGAGAGCTCACTGACTTAGACTGACTGCTCACACGAGACAGGGGGTACCTAGCAAGTTACCAAAAAAAATAAACATGCACCGATGGAAGCAGCGCTTTATTGGTTCAGACTAAAACAATCAGACCCCCTCATCGTCATCAGGGTTTTAGTTAAAATGGGAATCTTGAGTCGACTCAAAATAAGGTTGTGTGAATCTGTGTAGGGAAGTGAATTGCTTAATTGGGAAAGTTACTGGCCAGCGGTATCTGTGTGAGCAATCAAGATAAGTTCTGTGGCAGAAGTCAAAATATACTTAAAGTGTTACTAAACCCACGACCCTGCATTCACTATATCTGGTTTCCCACAGTACAGGGAAATGCAATTATTTTAGTAACTATAAACTGCTAAATACCTTTTCTCATCAGCAATATATATACCAGTCTAATGACTTCTATCAGTGTCTGGTTAAAGCTTGTAGGAGGGGTTTTCATTCCACTCTGACTGTCCTAGGAGGCTTCATGACCCCTGACCCTATGTCTGGACGGTGCTGATTGGCCCTATGCTGATCACATGCACTCTCCCCCCAACAAAAAAAAAAAGTCTGTAACAATGCACACCAAACTGAGCATATGCAGAGTGCATATAGTACAAGGTGAAATATGGGATCTTTCCTGCTGTAGCAATTGCCGGGTACCAGCCTTGGTCCACAACCAGAGCATAGATACAAAGAAGAAAGGAGGTGGCAGCACTACCATCATAAAAATATTCATTAATTAGAAATCCACTAAAAGCGAGGATACAGCTAGCACACACATCTCCTGTGGCAAAAGCAAACGCATTTCGCACACTTGTGCTTGGTCATTGCTGAGTGACCCCAAGGCTCTGTTTTATCAGGAGATGGATTGAGGACAGAATAAAAAGGGGAGGACCAGAGAAGTCAGGATCAAATAGCCTTTTTACACATACAGAGGATTAACCCCTTAGTTTCCACAGTGAACATAACAAGCATGCTTTACTCCATATACAGACTGATTTTACTGTTGTGGGTTTAGTAACACTTTAAAGATAGCAGTCCATCTCGGCCTAAAGAGTTCTTTGAGGGGTTGTTTGTGTGGAGGGATTTTTGCTGCTGTTTTTGGGTATCGTATTCCTCTAACCCTCTCTCCCAAAGACAAATGATCTGATAAACCTGTAAAAAAGAAGATGGAAAATACTGATCTGCCTATCTGTCATTGTTGGTGGTTCTGTGAGTGTTTGGGTACAGCTACAGGGCAGCCCATCTGGGCCTAAAGAGTTATTTGAGAAGTTTATTGTATGGAGGGATTTTTGTTGCTGTTTTGGGTACCCTGTACCCCAGCCCTCGAGCCAATTAACCTGCAAAAAGAATATTGCAGATACTGAAGTCTGTCTATCTATCACAGTTGGTGGTTATGTGAGTGTTTGGGTGCAGCTACAGGGTAGCCCATTTGGGCCTAAATATTTCTTTGAGACAACTGAGGCAATAAACCTGCAAAAAGAACATTGAAGATACTGAAGTCTGTCTATCTGTTGACATTGGTGGGTCAGTTCATTTTTAGGTACAGCTATAGGGCAAGTCACCATTAGGCAGGTTAGTAGAGCAGATCCTTCAAACAGAGCTACACTGCATCTGAGCACCATAAACCGAAAATTCTATTTAATTCATTTTTAATATTTAAAGGGATCTCCTCCATCCATCCATG
Organism: Glandirana rugosa; assembly: GCA_018402905.1. Taxonomy (NCBI): domain Eukaryota; kingdom Metazoa; phylum Chordata; class Amphibia; order Anura; family Ranidae; genus Glandirana; species Glandirana rugosa. The sequence goes on from BLSH010420529.1 coordinate 54,350, forward strand.
TTTCCATGCTATATTTTGCTGAGAAATCACTTTGAAAAACACCCCCTAGCATTTCTGGCCGTGGACATCTTAAATAAGGGCAGATGATTCATGTAGCATTTACTTCCTGGAATTCATCTGCTCAGACGTGCAGGCAGGAGGGTGTGCTTAGCTGAGAAAACCCCTCCTCCTCTCCTGAAGACTCCTGGGATATATGACATCATTTACCTAGGCATGGAAACCAGGAAGTAACTGAAGAAATGTAAAAAAAAAAAAAGTTCAAACAAGTAAATATTATATACTTTCCTATCTTCCTATCTAGGAGCATGAGGATTACAAATAGTCAATGTTGATTGAGAGAGTGAATTTCCCCTTTCAGCATTCATTGCTACATAATCAATCATAATCAGAAATTGAATTTGTATACAAGCCTTAGTTTCAGATGTAACAGTTATTTATCATAACAGCTGTTTCTTTCAGCAATAAGAGATAATAAGAGCTGCCAATAATGATTGCTATGGCTAATAACATGCATTATAGCTTTGTGAATTGAGCCTAACGTTTATAAGTTACATTATTCTGCATGTGTTAGAAATGTTTGAACAGTTAACTACATTTGCTCACAGTACAACCGTTTTTTATGCATATTTAGCCAGTGATACTTCAGAAGCACTTGTCCTTTGCAATCTTAGACACTGGTATAGGTTACTTGGAGAGTTTGAAGTTTCTTTGAAATTCAAACCAATACACATTCAGAGAGCTCATGGGCAAAATTATACGGTTATCTCAGCTTTGAACGGCAGAGCACTTTGAAAGAAAATAATGGTTATGTAATACTTCTGCCTTCCGAGGCACTGTCCCCTGCACACTGTGATTTGTATACATGGCTACAAAAGCATGAAAGAAAAACACAATATACAAAAAAAGCCACAAACATATGGGGGAGCTCAAGGGTGAGAAGGAGCGTGCAAGTGATTGAAACAAGAGAGACAGCCCGACTGTACAAAGATTATTCAAATTTATGTCCTAATTCAGAACCAAGGGGGTGTAAAAGAATCCACTTCTCACACAATGTGAAAAGCACTTTCACACATTAGATGGGAGCCTGCTTGGAGCAGCTGGAGGAGCAAGGCACACTAAAACTCGGCTATCTGTGGCCTTATTTATATAGTAAAATAACATATAGACTTCTTAATGTAGAAGGCAATCAAGAATACATTGTGTAAATGTGGCTATTATATTGAAATTAATTGAGATCTAGCCTGTATTATCTTTCCAAAATCAGCACAAAATAAGTGAAAATAAAGCTGACCATTGGTACATTTGTATGAAAATTCTCAGTACATTTGATGACTTGAGAAATGAGGTTGGAAAGTACTTCATAATTTTGCTTGCTTGTAACATTCAATTTGGGAAGAAATGGACATTCCCAAGCAAAAATCTCATACACTGTTATTATTTGCTTAAGGCCAGTTCACACCATAGAAATGCAGTTCTGCATGCGTGTTTCTGATGCATTTCAGTGCGTTTTTGATGTGTTTTTGGTGAGTTCCAGTGCATTTTTGATGCAATCCAGTGCATTTTTCCCCCTCTTTTCTCTTAACCTTAAATAAGGACATGTGTGTTCCAGTACGTTTTTGGTGCATTTAGGTGTGTTTTTGATGTGTTTTACCGTGTTTCAGTACAGTCCAGTGCAGAATAAAATACAGCATTTTCTACTTTTTTTTTTCTGAAAGTGGAACGCACTTGAACTGGCTTCACTGGTGTTAACTATGCCATTTAAAACTATATACTTACTATTCATGCGTTTTTGATGCACTAAAATAGCAGGACTGAATGCGGTGTGAACTGACCCTTATTATTTTCTCATCACTGCGGTCGTAACATGAACATAGATTTGACCCCAATAACAATTAGAAAATCAAATGAACGTTTCTAAAATATGCAATTCTACTTGTGTATGACAAGCTTAAGGGGCTCATTTAGGGCCAGTTCACACCACATGCAGTCCACTGCATTTTTTTCTGCATCAAAACCGCATGGTAGGTTGGTTATATGGTTTCCAATGCCATAGTTCACACCAGTGCAGTCAGATCCAGGGCTTTCCAGTTCCATAAAAAAAAATTGAACATGCTGCATTTTTCCTGCACTGGACTGTGCTGGAACGGGGTAAAATGCATACAAAAAAGAGGAAAAAATAAGAAAAAAAACATCTGGAATTCACCCGGAAATGCGTTAAAAACGTGCATGCAGAAACACATTCAGAACTGATCTGGAGTGCGTTGTTGTGGTGTGAATCAGCCCTTATAGCGGATAGGAACTAGTTGTGGTTCAAGAAAAGCAACTGGTGTGGACAATCCTTTATTATAAAATATCTTCAGGTATGTGGAGTGTGGTCCTCAGGCCAGGTGAACAGGAGCAGCCAAAATGGTGGAATGGCTTACTACTACAGGTATGTGTGCACACTGCCTGCCCAATTGGCAGGAAACGACAGCGAATCCAAGTCACTTGCATATGGGCCGGGTCCTTCCCTGCCCTGGAGCACATGTAAACAGAGGGGCAGGAATCTGGTGTCAGTGCCCTTTTATGAACACATGTCCCTATTTAGCCAATGTCAAGAAATTTGACATATGCCCATGTTTCACTGATCACCAATGTAAGGAGCATTCTTCTCACTGTCCACCAATGTAAGGAGTATCCTTCTCACTGAGCACCACTCTAATCAGCATCCTTCCCACCAACCAACTATCTACAGAGCATTCTTCCCATGACCACCAACATAAGGAGCATTCTTCCCACTGTCCACCAATCTAAGGAGTGTCCTTCTCACTGACCATCAATCTAAGGAACATCTTTCTCACTGACCACCAATCTAGGAAGCATCCCTCTCACTGACAACCAATCTAAAGAGCATTCTTCCCACTGACCACCAATCCAAGGAGCATTCTTCCCATGACCACCAATCTAAGAAGAATTATTCCCATTTATCACTAATCTAAGCCTTCTTCCCATGACCGCCAACATAAGCAGCATTTTTCACACTGATCCCTAGTGTAAGGAACATTATTCTCACTGACCACCAATGTAAAAAGCATCTTTACCATGACCACCAATCTAAGGAGCATTCTTCGCTCTGACCACCAATGTAAGGAGAGTTCTTCCAACCAATTACTGGTTGTAATGGAGCATATGATTGACCATCAATGTAAGGACAATCAGTAATCATTGACCATCAATGTAAGGGGGCCCTTTGATGAGCAACAGTATATTGGGTGACTTTTTCCACCGATAATCAGTGTAAGTGTGGACTATAATTTTCACTATCTTTCTTTCTTTTCTGGATGTGATTATTACTTTTTAAATTCATTGCACTTACCAAAATAATTGTTTCATGCATGGCAGCTCTAGGTGTGCAATGCACAAAGTATGCCACGTTCTATATACTGTTCACATTAACTCGCTGTAAGCTGTAGTACAGTAATTAACAGGGTTTCATTAGGACCTGGAAGTTATTTCAAGGGTTCCTCCATGTGAAAAAAAATTGATAAAGGCTGGTTTAGTATGACTTCATTGAGTTGTACTTGTAATCACTTTAGGTAGGATAGTGCATGGCTTAGCTTTTCGCTGTAGTACTGACTGTGGAAGAATATAGCCATTTTGCTTCAGCTACCTCTGGTAGATATCACTGAGAGGATGGTGAAACAGATTGAATGGGTGTGAAGACTACATTCTGTTTTGATGTTCAAAGTGTAGGTAGGTGGGACATTTTGACATTTTTAATACTACAGGTAGCACCAAAACACTGCAAAATGATAGTACACAACAGAGCAATTGAAATACTTATTTATTTAAGTAGATGACTATACAGAAGAAGCTCAAGCTCTATCAAGTGGTCATTAAACAATGGGAACCTTCAGGCTACTTGGTCATTTACATCTAACTATCATTAATTACTCCAGTTTATGAAAACCAAAGCCCAGCAACAACAGCCAGTCGACCTGTAGCTTGCTGTGTTTTGGGCTGCTTTCTTGGACAAATAATGTGAGCAGGACCTAGGCAAGGTGGCACTAACATCTTTAGTGTCAGCTGGTATTGGACGCTATGGGGATCAGTGAAATCACTCACTTGTGAGTTATGTCACAGTGCTCAAGCCTAGCAATTGGCTGCTAGACCCAAGCACTGTCACGGGGAAGACAGTCACACACTCTCTCATACTTGGAAGCAATAGACCAATAGAGGCAGGAATGATGAGGAAGTGCTGGTAGTTTGAGTATAACTGGGTCGGGAGGCCCCTTTGCAAAGTCATTGTCACTTTGCCTAAATGGGAAAAGAGGGTCATTGTAAGGTGGAATGGTCTCAACTGGCTTTGGTAGTGGTAAACCATGCACAACAAATGGACACCCAGGAGCAGTCCAAGCAGATTTGTCCTGGCAGCAGACAAACACAATCTGCATATAGGAGGGCTTTGTTACGCAAATCTATAGCATAAAACATACAAAACATCTGCTTTTGTGAACCACTAACTAAGTTCATGTCAATCAGATTAACGGGGTACCCCATAATGGGTTCCCAACACATCAGTTAGCTCACATAGATAGAGGCCTGTATATAGCTGAGAATAATAGGGTAAAAGTCAAATGTGAAGACAAGTGAGACATAAAAGGAGAAAGCACACTGACCTAGTGCATTACCACAATATGTTTATTGAAAAGATAAAGAGGAGCAATATATACTCACAAGCATAATAAAGGTTATCGCATGTCACAACGAGTGTTCTCCACTGCATAGGAGTCAGTAAATGTCCATCGGCCCTACCAAAACAGGGGGGGGGGGGGCTAATGTGTTTCGAGGGCGAACGCTCTGCCTCAGAGCCAAAGGGTAGTGGTGGACGGTCCTCACCCTCAAAATGCGTTAGCCCCCCTTTGTTTTGGGACACCTTCTGGTAGGACCGATGGAGGTTTACTGACTCCTTTACAGTGGAGGACACTCGTGACATGCGATAACCTTTATTATGTTTGTGAGTATATATTGCTCCTTTTTATCTTTTCAATAAATATATTGTTGTAATGCATTAGGTCAGTGCGCCTTTCTCCTTTTATGTCTCGCTTGTCTCCAGTTTGAGGATGCCCAATATCCTGAGAAGGCAGCAAGTCCTCCAGCATTAAGACATTCATATACTGCTCACACTTCTGGGTCATCACTGTTCGCACAGGAGAATATTTGCAAAAGTCAAATGTGGACCTAGGAATAGAAGCTTTAGCCTACCCAAAGCTATACAAAGCCTCCCCACTATGGGACCCAATACAAGACAGACTTAATAAGATTCTGAGAAAGCACACGGTTTGTTTTCTCCATATCAGTTACAAACCCTGAAGCCCTTCCTTATGTGTAGGTGATAAATCTAGGTGACTCATACACACTGTCTTCAATTCTGGCAGCCAGTGCCTTATACTTTTTAAAGTGAGCCT
>BLSH010420529.1:63346-75746 GCA_018402905.1 Glandirana rugosa
GTTCACCCGTAGGGTATACGTAGGATAGGGGTAGGTTCAATATAAGGGGATTATTTTGTTTTGTTTTGTTTCATGTTCCTGACAAAGAACTGATTTCGCACAGACCTTTAGGTACACGGACCGACACGTCCCACCCTCTGCTTGGTGTAAGTGGTCGCCGGGGATACCCTTATCACGATGTGTATGTGTCCGTTGTTAATCACTCGATAATGTTATACGTCCATTATTTACGTGTTTAACCTGTTATACACCCGTTAACCCGTTTGCACTGATATATCCCGTTGTTCGTTTATTAAAACTGTTATATTTTAAGATATTTGTTTGGACTTTTATACGTGTATTGTTAACGTTGAGATACACCCGTTGTTTGACCCTTAACACTGTTATACGTTTTTTTTTACCGTTAACACTGTGATACGTTTGTTAATATCATTGGGGGAGAGCCTTACTATAATTGTTTGCATAGTGTCACAATTGCCATTTTTTTTTGCATATTGTCACAATTCCCAGTTTGTTGCCCACATAGAGTTGCAATTGTTATGTGCATATTTTCAGGTTTGTTTATAGAATTTTATATTGTCAAAATTATTTGCTTGTTGCCCTATATAGTCACGTTTGCCCAATTGCCCACATATTGTCCAATTTGTGCATTTATTACCTGCATATTGTAATAGCTCACTAATTGTTGCCTGTGTATGTGTAGCACTATTCCCATAGGGGCCGCTGGTGAATGTGGTTCGTCTCCCACCCTGCACAGCCAGGCACATGGATTTCCAGACACGCTTTAGTCAAGAAACAGTCCTTGTACTTTGTTTTGTTTTGTTTTATTAGGGGAATATAACTTGGATGGGGATAGGATGCATATGGGATGCCCACTTGATTAAAGATAGGAAATTTAGGGACTGAACTATATACACCACTGGTATATACAACCTCTTTTTTCTCCTTAAGCACATACACTTGCTTGCAGATTACTCCCGAGACCAACTAGCATTGTGGTTCAGGCCTGACAGTGGCTCAGCCAGGCCCAAAGCAAAATGCCCTTTGCAGGCAGGTACCACGGGCCCTTATGGTGTAGCAAACTGGTAGTAGTTCTTAGTGCTAGCTGTCTGACATGTGGCTACTGCTTCCAGTACCACCTCTTCAAGCCCTGTCAGCCCTCCTGGCTGCACCCATCCCAGACTGCTCCAACCCAACCCTCTCAGGCATGCCTCCCAGTCTTCCTGACTGTGCCCTCTTGGCTATTCCTTGTCTTCCTGGAGACTTGTCCAGCAGTGTTCTTCTGCTGTCCTCTTTGCTCCTAGTGCCTCCTGGCCAGGACACCTCTGTGGTTTTAGGAAGGTCCCGTCCGCACACAAGCCCAGGCCCAATGTCACCCCCCCCCGAGTGGGGAGCTCCCTCAAAAGCAACGACAGCCTAACACTCCATCTCCAGTTTCAACCTGAACACAACTCCTCCCCAGCTGGGCTGACCCTGGTCATTTAAGAAGGCCTGTCCCCTGGCAATCCAAGTTGGAGATTGGTCGGGGTCCTCAGAATACTCCAGGCAACTCCACCTTGCCTCCCTTCCCATTTTTCTAGAAGGTTACAGAACATTCAAGAAGTAGGGGGGCATTTCAGTGATGCTGCCTGTGAGTCATCCAACTCTTTGGATTTCTGCCTAACCCCAGGACAAAAACACACACAGGCTTGGCTGCCAGCCAAGCCTGCATGAATGTACCTACTCTTCACAAAAAAACTGTAGCACTCTAGCAACACAGATAGGGGTTCTACATATGGAATATTTGAGGCCATTGTATTGTCAGGATAGCCATTTTCAACTATTTGAAGTCACGCTGCTATTATCTGTATGTTTCACGATGGTGTACCATGTACACTGCTGTTAAAGCCTTCAGTTTTATTTTATTTAGTACATTGTTCTTGGCTTTTCAAGGAGGAAAGGATGGGTAATTGGTGCTAGGGGGTGAGAGTTAAGGGGTGTTCAGAGTACCACTGATGTCGCATTACATGATAAACATGCTGTGATCATCTTGGACCCTTTGAATGCACACAGTGAAGGCTGTTGGTTGGGGATTGGGAGAAGCAACAGATGCTTACCACCCTTCTCATTTTATCAGCAAACAGCCAGGAGGGAACTTTGGGTGGCCAGCTCAATTTATCATATAGGTACCAGCCCACAGGGCATTTGCCCCCATGTACCCTAGCTTTGTTCACCCCTGTTTGGACAACTTTCTCAGTTCCCTTAACAAGTTAGGTTCCCTTTGAAAGTGAATTCCCAAAGAACCCAAGCACTCAATGAACCAGTCTGATATGCTGCCAGATTTATTCTTTCATAATTCTCATAGCAGATGTGATGTTAAACAACCATATTAAAAATGAATTATTTTAGCTGTAGAAATTCCAATCCCTTATTCTTCCCAAGTGCATCTATATTTATATCAGTATAGGGTGTCTGTTCCTGATTCACTATAAAAGCAATTGTGATCGTAATCTATAGAATAGTGTTTTAGCAGAAATGATTGAGAGGAGAAAATATTTAGACTCTCTACTAAGAGCTGCTAATGTGTTTAAATACAGCAAAATATATTATGTGCCTTCTAACAATAAGAACTGAGGTTAGTGAGCCCTGGACTGCCCTGTAGCTATGTTCAGAATAAGTGGCTGTTCGAGTTTAGCCTGGATTAGGTATCTATATGATGTCATCTTTAATAGAGAAGATAAGGTTCCTCAATGAACAAAATAACCTCTAGCAAAACTCAACTCATAGCAGTATTACTTGTGTTCATGAGCGTACTACATTTAAACAGGGCCTGCTGGAATAGAAATGTGGAAGCTGCCATTACATACTGGTTGCTTTACTCACCTATGCTTCATTACTTAAAGGCCATCGCTGAAGTAATGTAGCCAAACCTCAATCCCTCCCTACTTCAAAAAATTGTTAAATGAAGGTTTTTTTTTTAATTATCTGAACCTATTGTTACATGACCCCTTGCAGTGCCTCTTTTGGGGAAAACCATGCTCCACCGCTGACATCCAGGCCTTTCAACAATTGGTCTTTTTACCGCTCCTCATTGTGACCTCATCATCATACCCATGCTGAATCCATGATGGACAGTCAACAGGAGGCAGCCACTTTATCAGGGAGGGAGAAGGACCCCTTCACTTTTCAGTGTAGACCAAACGTGTCACATAACTAGGGATTCAGGTAGCTATTTAGACCATTTAGTTACTTTTTTAAAAAATGTATAGTGTGTGTGAGATTAGCTGGGAGGGTGAGCTTTTGGGTTTTGACAATAGTGTAACGTTTAGTAGGGGGTGGAGTAGGGAAGTTAGGGAGGTTGTGTTATCGGCTCCATTTAAAGGATAAGTTCACTTTCTGAAAATGTTACATGTTACATACGCATTTAGGGTGTAACATGTAACATGTTCAGCAACCTCCTCCAGCACCCCCAATTCCCTCCTTCCCCGCTGACAGTGAGCGGGGGTTCTTCTCCTCACAGCCACTGTCAAATTATGAAAATGGTGCAGCTGTGCGGGGCTTTACTTAGCACAGCCGCATCATTCATTCACAGGAATCAGTGAATGAGAAAATTACAAGTCCTGTCTACCAACACAGCAAACTTGTAGTTTAAATGGGCCACGAGCATGCTAATCAACACGCTTGTAGTCTGTACTCACTCCATTCAGCTGGCAAAGTAACAGCCTGTACAGAGGTACAGGCTGAAACCTGGAGGGAGAGTGTGCAAGAGCAAGAAATTGCACCTATGATCTGCTCCTGTTTAAAAAAAATAATAAATACACATTTTTTAACTTAAGGTAGGGTCTTTTTAAAGGTATTTTAAAAACGAATGACATAGTGACAGGGCCTCTTTAAGTAAATATAAATAACAATAAAATTATAATGATATCAGCATACAGATCACCCCACAAGTCCACACTTCTTTTTTATTGGTGACAATATGACAACAGGAAAAACAGTAGTGGCCCACCTTTTCAGGGACTGTCGTTTATGATTGATATTTTATCATGCAATGTTTGTGACTATATGCATCACTATATTCATATCCACAAATTACATTTCTGTGAACATCTCCATCAGCCTATTGTGTATCCCTCATGTGCTTCAACTAAAGTCCCACTCCTCTCTTCCAAAATTTTGCAATACTGCAAAATTAGTTTCCTTTACAAGGCAGGGATGGAAGCGGACGGCCTTACCAGGCCATGGCTTCATCTAAAGTCCCAATTTTTTCCCCCCATTTATTACCTTTTTCCATTTAGTTTCCTTTTCAGTGACTGAGTTATCTCTCTTTGTCAGGGCTTCTAGTTTCTTGAATGCAAGCCAAATGAGACGGCATGGTTACTTGTACCCAGGAGTTAGGGCACATTCATGGCACTGTGCTGCAATAATGCATGCTTTACCATAATTCAAGTAACGCAGGGACTTTCATCATGAATGGCACCCCAAGACACCTGCATTGCAGCTCTTAGAGTAATGTACTACCATTCATTATGGTGCCAGCAAAAATTCAGCAGGTCTGACTTATGTTGTGCGTTAAGCAGGGTATATACGTTCATTTTTTTTCTTTCATTCCACCAGTGGGTTGAATAAAAAACAAATGACAGATCCCTACATCAACACAAACAATGTTAAAGCAGGGCTCTCTCCCACTGAGCTATTGTATTCTGACAGGGCGGACTCCCCCGTCAGAATACAGAGATCAGCACTGTAGCCACTGGCTGAAGCGAGAAGAAGGGAGAATAAAGGGATAAGAGTTGCTTTTGCTTTTTTAATGCAGTGAACGTTGAGGGTTATTTTTTCTGCAGTGCCTATAGCTACAGAGGTCAGTGGGGGTTTATTTTAAAAAAAATGTTCACCTTTGGGAACATGTTGCAGGTTCTACCTGTTTTTAGGGTGGAGCGTGTAATATTTTCCCAATGCTGCTGCCGCTGCTGACTGGCCCCCCCCCCCCATGACAGCAGTACAGGGAGAGGTTCCCCGTACTAGCTGTCAGTCTTTGAAATCAGCACAGCCATGTGGAGCTCCATCCACGTGGCCACATCATTCATTCACACAGCTCTGTGTGCGAATGAACTATAAGCCCGACATCTTTTGCGACTGTCAGCTTGTAGTTCTCAATGAACTACCATGGCGCTGTGGAGCGCCACAGTAGTTCATCAATTCTTCATCTCATTGTATCTGCTTGCCTGTAGGGTATGTAAGGCACACAGATACACTGAACGATCTGCAGGGCACCTGCAAGGCGCCAGTGATCTTCTGATGTCTGGTCCAATTACAAGCACCAAAAAAATGTTTTAAAAATAAATGCGCATTCCTTTACCTGCCAAAAAATATGCATTTTTTTAAGCGAACATATCCTTTAAAGCTCTTTTAATTTTTATTTTTATTAAGAATATGTAAATAATTGAATCTCCAAACTTTGGGGACATGTGCATTTTAATTAAATTTTTACTCACCATGTATTTTTCACAGGTTAAAAAAAACATGCACTACACATTGTGCACATACAGTACTGTACATGTGAAAAGGACCTAAAAAGTTCCAAATGGGATGGGATGCTTAGTATTTTTTCATCAGAATGTATCTCCGGTTGGGAAATTCATTGCTTTCTAAGCCACACCAAGCTTCAGCAATCTCAGGCCTGCATTTTGTTTTAGCAAACAGCCATATTTCAATGTTTTTAATCAGGGTAACAGATGCCAATCCAAGCAGGGAGGTTTTGAGGGCTTTTTGGTTGCTTTAGTCCCTTTTAACCATATAATATACCGTTAGGCCCCAAACCCTACTTCACAGAAACCATGGGTTCCATTCACTATACTACATTGATGATGGTCAAAAAGCCTAAAACAACTATATGCAGTTTGGAATACATGGCTCTTTAATATTAGGCTATGTAGCTATGTGCTCCCTTAAGCGTTTTTGATAGTTGTGGTCCACCCGTCTGCTGCCCTCAATCACACGTATTCCACACATCCAAAGTCACTGAACAGGCCGGTACTCTGTTTTTGTTGTTTTATTTAGGGGTTTGAACTTAGATAGGGATTAGGGATGACTGTAGGAATGTACATTATATAAACATAGGACATGCTATATACACTTGCAGTAAATACACTTCTTCACCTCCAGCACACTACTTGCTGACCGTTACACCTGTCCTCCTGGTCCAAAGGGAAATTTATCAGACCTCTACAATACTTCTTCTTCACCACAGCTAGCACATGGTGAGGCCTGCTGCAGCCGCTGGCAAGGCCTCAGAACAACCCTTTGTGGGTGAGAGCGGTAGGTTTCTCTCACGGAAACCAGACAGCCTCTCTTGTGTAGCAAAGTACGTTGGTGCTAGCCGGGCCTTTGGATGCACTACTACTCCCAGCCCATCCTTCAGACCCATCCGGTCTGTCCTGCGGTCTAATGGCTCTCCATCCCCTTGGTTGGTTCCTCCTGGCTTCCACAGACTGCTCTCTTTCTTTCTCTCTCCTAGACTGTCCCAGCCATCTCCTCCAACTTCTAGCGGCCGCCACTCACCGACTTATTGGTGGATTCCTTTTAAGAGTGTCCTTCCATGTAGACCTCAGCTGCTCTTCTGCTTCTCCTGTGCCGCTCCAGGAGCCGACTGGCTGCATTCAAGCCCCAGGCCCACCCCCCCCCCCCCAGAAGGGGGAACCCCTCCCAGGCGAGGCCTGTTCCGCAGCTCCTGACTACATCCTCACTCTTCCACCCAAACTCTCCTGACACCTGCTGGCAGATTTCTGTATTTAAGGAGGCCTGCCCCCTACCAATCCAGCCACTGGATTGGTCAGAGCTCCTTGTCATACATCAGGAAGCGACACCTCCTCCTTCATCCCCCTTTCCAGAACTTTCCAAGCTCAAGGGGGAGGAATCTTCAAGAGGTGTTCCTTCCCACTTTCTCCAGTCCCTCCCTGAGCTACTCCCCTAGCCCAGATCAAAACATTCAGGTCTGCACCTACAGTCATGCCTGACTAGATTTTTCCTTTCCTATCAAAAATCTACAAAAGTAAAGCACCTATACTATGAGGGCACTACAGCTATATTAGTACTGTACACCAGCAGTTCATGGTGTGTAACTGTTCAATGGGATCGATGGAGTATAAAGCAATGATTTGCATGGCTTCACCCACTGTCCTGAAATGAGAAATTATCCTTTTATTTTTGGGATATATGACAGAATGAAACATGAATACCTTGTGTTTAGGAATGCTTTAGTGCAACAACTTTCTTACTGAAAGCGGAAACCCCCTTTAAAATGGAACTCTATAGGCATTTGCATAGAAAAATATTTTTAGTTTAGTTATATGCTGATATAAAATCAGGAAATGTACTTCTATATGTTGCCTGTATACATACCTGAAACCTACTATTATTAGTTGATGTAATCTCTTCTTTGGAAGAAATTTGATAAACAATATACAGGTACAGGTGTGAAATCAAGGACAAGGACCCTTCTCCTTTAGACTGATGGAGATTGAAACAAGTTCAATTTTTACCAGCCAGCAAAATATCAGTCAGGTGCTAACCCTACCATGAACCCATGTAGATCATTCCATCAGCATTTTTTTATTGTGAAAGCCTGCAATCAAGGAACGTAGGGTAATTTTAAGCTTCACTGAAGTGTGACTGAGGATCTGCTGTAGTACTAGGGCTTTAACTTTGGTCACCCTGTACAAAATAATATAGTACAGAATAAACTCAAACAAAAATCTATATTTAAGAAAATTAAAAGTATTTCTCCCTAGAGTTGATTAAACAAGTAAGGCTGCGGGTTCTACAAAGCCACACAATGAGAATTTGAGTGGGAGGGGATAGGTCTATCACCAGGCAATAAAATGAAAGCAAAAGCTTTGTTACAACCTACATATAAAATAACCCAAAAGAAAGATAATACAATTCAGCTGTAATGTTGGTCACAACCTTCAATGAATTAGCTTTTCTCAGATATAAAGACGGCTCTTTGAACAAGGATCAGATTTACAGTGACATGATTAAAAGGTGTCAGGACCATTGTCCCATAGTTCTAAGAAGGCTGTGTTTTTTTGTTTTGTGGATGGTGAACTGTCATTTGAAACTGCTGTAATGCTTTCATCGTAATTAATTCAGTTTTGATGCAAGATTACTTTCTTAGATTATCAAAATTATACAGGAGTGGCTTGCCACCAAAAGCAGGTAATAAATAGATTATATAACAATACTTCTTCTACTAAAGACATATAGAAAGTAAAATCATGTACATAACTGAATAAACAAAATGGGTGGTAAAAAAAGAAGAGTAGGAGCAATTGCTACTGAACAGGCAGCGTGAGCCATATTTAGGGATATATGGTGTCATATATAAAGTAAATGAGTATGCCCTTTCATAAAGGATCCTCTTTTTTATTGTCAAGCAAGTTTTCGGATTAATAATGAAAATCATAGCTCCGACCCCCCCCTCGAAAAAAAAACTATTCCAAATGTATTGTGGGGGAGCGGAACTTCCCCTTTTGGGTGAATTTCCACTTTAAAAAGTCTACTGTGAATTGTTTAACAGCTTTACTCCTTCCTGGATGAGCTGCAGGAAAGTCACATATTACTGTCATCAGAAGGTAGGCATTGGCCCAATTAGAGCCAAGCTATCTGGTCAGACGCAAAATAAACGTTGCATTGGGATTGCTCTTACATTCCCCCTTAGTGAATCATAGCATCCATATTTCTCCTTTATTTTTTTAATCCAGGAAAAACGTTTATTAATGAATTAAGGCATGAAGGTACAGACTGTGCCACATACATAGCTTAAGCAACATTCGGGTTCATAGCATATTTCTACTTTATTATTTTTATTGGCTTCCTTGTCTGCAGGAAGGATCTTGTAATGTTGTAGCACTTACCATAGGTACCGTAAGAAGTTTCAGTTACATTACAAATGTTTTTTATACTTTATTTGTACAAAATAAATTACAATACATATGCCATGAGCCCAATTTGTCTGACTATATATCATGTGCCCGATACATTAAAACCAGAAACCTTCCAGCCCGGGTTTTCACATTGTAACCTCTACTTGTAGGATATATTATTAACAAGTATACTTACCTCCAATTCTGGAATATAACAGCGGTGGTGAGTGACAACATGGTAACAATGTCTAGCATTCAAATTAGGTGCATACTTAAAGTGTATATAAAGTCCATTTTTTTTTACTTTTGGTTGAAATTGTTAACTATAATGGATGGCCCCAACCCAACATGCCTGAACGACTACCGCCCTGTAGCACTGACACCCATTGTCATTGTCAAGTGCTTTGAGTGGCTGGTTCTGGCACGCCTTAAAGACTCTCTGCCATCCACTTTAGACCCTCACCAGTTTGCCTACCACAGCAATAGGAGCACAGAAGATGCAGTTTCCATGGCACTGCACTCTGTGCTCACACACTTGGACAATAAGAACACTTACGCACATATGTTGTTTGTTGACTTCAGCTCAGCATTTAACACAATCATCCCATTCAAGTTAATAGCCAAATTGGTAGATCTGGGCATTAACACCTCCACCTGCAACTGGATCTTGGACTTTCTGACCAACAGACCCCAACAGGTTCAATCTCGCTCTATCTGCTCCAACACCATCACACTTAACACTGGCGTACCACAGGGCTGTGTGCTGAGCCCTTTCCTCTACTCCCTCTTCACCTCCGACTGCAGGCCTGTGAATGGATCTAACTCCATCATCAAGTTTGCAGATGACACTACCGTGATCGGTCTCATCCCACCAACAATGATGAGACTGCCTACAGGGAGGAGATCCAGCACCTAGCCACATGGTGCAACAACAATAACCTGCTCCTACCTCCAAGACAAAGGAGCTCATTGTGGACTTCAGGAAAGAGTCAAGAGGCACACACGACACCATTTACATCAATGGGATGGCTGTTGAGCGTGTCTCCAGGTTTAAGTTCCTGGGGATCCACATCTCGGCAGACCTGTCCTGGACTACCAACACCTCCAGCCTTGTCAAGAAGGCTCATCAGCTCCTCTTTTTCCTGAGGACACTAAAGAAAAATCAGCTCTCCTCGGATATCCTGATGAACTTCTACCGCTGCGCAATAGAAAGCATCCTGACCAGCTGTGTCACAGTCTGGTATGGGAGCTACTCTGTTGCAGAGCGCAAGGCACTGCAGTGGATGGTGAAAACTGCCCAGCACATTATAGGGACTTCACTCCCAGCCATGGTGGACAACCAAAAGAAACACTGTCTGCGTTGAGCTCGCAGCATTCTTAAGGATTCCTCTTATCCCGCCCATAGACTGTTCTCTCTTCTGCCCTCTGGCAGGCATTTCAGGTGCCTCCGGACCAGGACCAGCCGAAAAAAAAACAGCTTTTTCCCTAGAGCTGTCTCTTTACTGAACTCTGCCCCTCGTTGATACACTACCACATTTTCCCCCACACCTCACACTTCATTATTTTGCTAATGGACTGTCTAAAAAGGCCTCTGTAATCGTGTTCATAGTACATATATACTCATCTGTATATTATTGTTGATCTGTATATCATGTTCATAGTACATATATACTTATCTGTAGAGTTGAGCGGACACCTGGATGTTCGGGTTCGGCGGGTCCGGCCGAACTTCGCAAAAAAGTTCGGGTTCGGTACGAACTTGACCCGAACTTTACTCCGGACCCCGAACCCCATTGAAGTCAATGGGGACCCAAACTTTTCGGCACAAAAATGGCTGTAAAAAAGTCCTGTCAAGTGCTAGAGGGCTGCAAAAGGAAGTAAAATGGGGGTAAGTGTAGGACAAGTGCCCTGCAAAAAAATGGGGATAGGGAAAATAACTTAAAATCAAATTAAAAAAATAAAAATGGGAAGGGGGGGTGGATGTGGAGTAGGAGCCTAGAGGTAGACTAGGCCGTGGCAGTGTAGGTGATGATTTTAGAACAATAATCTGTCCCTTACAGCAACAGCAGGAACCTGACCCTATAGGAGTAGGCGATGATTTTAGAACAATAATCTGTCCCTTACAGCAACAGCAAGAACCTGACCCTATAGGAGTAGGCGATGATTTTAGAACAATAATCTGTCCCTTACAGCAACAGCAGGAACCTGGCCCTATAGGAGTAGGCAATGATTTTAGAACAAGGAGATGATTTTTAGAACAATAATCTGTCCCTCAAAGCAGTAGACTCTACCTAGTCCAGAATCAGATCATTCTGTAATGCAGGATGAGATCTGCAATCTGCCCCTCAAAGCAGTAGTAGTAATCTCTACCTAGTCTAGAATCAGATTGTTCTGTAACGCAGGATGAGATGTTATTAATATCTGCAATCTGTCCCTCACAGCGCCGGCAGCATCCTCTCCCTAGACTAGCCTGAGAGCATGTGACATGCAGCACTACGTGACTCCAGCTTATACAGAGGCTGGGTCAAATGATACACTGGCCAATCACAGCCATGCCATTAGTAGGCATGGCTGTGATGGCTTCAAGGGCAAACCAGTGAAACGCTTGTTGATTGGCTGCCCTGCAGCTATTCAACATGCGTGATCAAATACCCGAACCCAGAGCCCGAACCCAAACTTTTTTTCAAATGTCCGGGTTCGGGTCACGGACACCCCAAAGTTCGGTACGTACCCGAACATTACAGTTCGGGTTCGCTCAACTCTACTTATCTGCATATTATTGTTCATAGTACATATATATCCATCTGTATATTATATTCATAGTACATATATATTCATCTGTATATTATATTCATAGTATATATATATTTATCTGTATATTCATAGTACATATGCATCTGTAAATTACTGTTTATAGTCCTATATACCATTCTATTTAACTTATGTAAATCATGTAACATTGTATATCCTGCATTTGCTGTTATTGCACTCTGGTTAGACCCAAACTGCATTTCGTTGCCTTGTACTTGTACATGTGTAATGACAATAAAGTTGAATCTAATCTAATCTAATGGCATTGGGTGGATTTGATCACTATTGGACTAAATAGTGCCTATGGATCTGCCTACTGTCATGTAATCTCGATCAAAAGATATACGGACTTGATAGGGAACTAGTTCCTCGGTTCCCCATGAGGTTTGAGCTACTTCACAAGGTGTTAAACTTGAGTGCGGCTGCCCAGAACTTCTGTTGTACTTTAAATTGGGGCTGCGAGCTGAGCCAGGACCCGATGAATAGCTATAGTGGGATACATAGCCTGACCTACAGCAGTGCAATCTCTTTGCTCTTTGAAAGAAAAGCCAATTTTTTTAGTTGTCATCAAAACAGGAATAGAGGGGAAAACTTCCAATGGGGGATTTTTCTCAATTTTAAGAAATTTCATCTCACACCCTGTTGTGTCTACAGCACAGTAAGCAGTGGCAGCTGATGGGGATTTC